>VWZZ01003599.1:330593-356449 GCA_013399095.1 Psophia crepitans | reverse complement strand
TTTTTTTTTTTTTTTTTTAGCTTCTGGCCATCTCACATCCTCCCAGGCACACACTGGTGCAACCCAAACTGCGGGCAGAAGCAAAACGAGAGCAAGCACCAGCGTTGAAGGTGGGTGGTTGGCAGCAGAGCTGGGGGCTAGTGGCTGGGAAGAGCTGGCTGGCTGCTCCATGTTCATCACCACTGGGAGGACAGCAAGGAGCCAGAAAGTTTCATCATGTCCGAAAGACAAGAGCAGAGTAATGAAAGACTGCTCAGACAGTGCTGCGGGGTGCCAAGGGTAATAAATCAACCCGAAGGAAAGTCAAAACAAACAGGAGCAAAAACCTATTTTTGTGCTGAATTTCAAGCTTGTTTTGTTTAAATTTGGAAGCATTTGGTGAGGGCAAGTCTTTATTTTTGTACAAAACATTTGCAATATAATTCCATTTTCTCCCCAGACTTTTTTGTTTAAATAAAGAATGATTTTTTTAAAACAAGAACGATTCTTCCACAAAGGATTTTGTAAATGGTGCGTCTAGAGAAATAATATTTTAAATAGGATTACTTATTTTCCCAAATTGCTTTTTAAAGTAAAAACTCATGTTTATTTAAGTCTGCAATTTGACAAAATAGTGACCAAAATCCTCTTAGCAGAAACCCTGGCCACAGTGCAATGAAGGGGATTTTTGTTCTTGATTGCAATGAGGCCCAAGATTAATCACAAGGTGATTTTGAGAAACAGCTGGATTTTTGGCTAGAGGGGAGGGAGTTTAAAAATAAAGTTGGCATAAAGATGAAAAAAAAAGACTCAGACATTATGTTTAGCTAATTAGCTAATTATCCTGTCCTAGCAGTTCTTCTGTCTGCACAAACTGAAAATAATCTTAAATGAGCGTCAAACTCCTGCAGATTTCCAAAACATATTTTGGAAGCTGTTTTGCCCTCTGATTCCTTCCCTGAATTTCTCTTCTTTCCTCAGCCCAGATGGTGATGAATTAAATCCCCTCTGTTCATGCTGTGTGTGTGTGTGTGTGTGTGTGTGACACATGGGTATGGACCCACCACGGTGGCGCTTCCCAAGCCTCAGAGCAAACCTGGCAGCTGTCAGAGGGCGGTACTGGCGCAGTTTCTCTTCTGCACTCACACACTCTGAATTGCACTGGGGTAAATAAAGATTGCTTTACCCCTTCTCACCTCTTAGGAAATACATGGACCAACTCTTTGCTCTTAAGGTGGAGGAGGGATATTTTCGCGTTTGTAATCAAAGCTGTAGTTCAATCTGGATTTGGTCAAAAATGAAGACCCTTCCATGTCAGACTCTGAGCAAGCATCGACTAAAAAGACATTTCCAGGTCAAGACAGATACAGACAAACAGGGCAAGAGCAAGGACTTAGGCGCCCACCACTGCGTGGACCTCAGGGCACCAACAGGTCATTATTTTGGAGTGGGACTATCTGAAGAAGGAACTTCTGAAGAGCATGAAGGTCCAGGGAGGTAAACAGAGAGGAAGAGATGACCAGCAACAGCCCAAAGAGGGAACTTTGTGGTGGGTCTCCACAAGCCCATCAAGCTGTGCTGTTATTTAATGTGGCAGGCAGCTAAAACAACCACACAGCCGTTTGCTCACACTCCCCCCCATCAGTGGGATGGAGGAGAGAATCAGAAAAAAACAGGTAGAACTTATGGATTGAAATAAAGACAGTTTAATAGGATACAAAAGGAAGATGACGATAATAGTAATAATAATGATAATAATTTTATGGATTGAATACAAAACAAGTGATGCACAGGACAATTGCTCACCACCCACAGACCACCAATGTTCCTAAGTTGTGATCTAAACCCCTCACCAGCTTCTCTCAAGTTATATACTGAGCATGATGTCATATGGTATGGAATATCCCTTTGGCTAGTTTGGGTCAGCTGTCCTGGCCGTGTCCCTCCCAGCTTGTTGTACACCCCCAGCCCCTCACTGGTGGGGCAATATGAGAAGCTGAAAAGTCCTTGACTTGGTGTAAGCATTGCCTGGCAACAACCAAACCATCAGTGTATCGTCAACATTATTCTCATCCTAAATCCAAAACACAGCACCATACCTGCTGCTAGGAGGAAAACTAACTCTATCCGAGTCGAAACCAGAACAAGCTGCGTTTGACAGGCGAAGAGGAAAGGTGGGTGCAGGGAAGGCTGGAGGAAAGATGTAACTCTGGAGGGTGATGGATAGGTGGTAGCTTGGAGCTGCTGTACAGAAATACTGAGTAGGACGTAGGCATAGCCTGGATGCAAAGGGCTTGAGGTGGTGACCAGGCATCTGCTAGGACATGTCAAAAAAGGCAAGCTGGGACTGTGATTTGTGTGAGCGGCATTCATCTGTGAGTCACCAGCATTGGCTGAACTGAGCTTTACAGATGAGAAAACCTGAAGGGAAAAAGAGGGAGAAGAGAAGGGGCCCAAAGACAAAGCTGTGGACATAAAGATGGAAAGATAGCAAAGATGGTCCAGAAGTGATGCTCAAGGCCTGGTGTGCCACTGCTTTGCTGCCGGTCCTCAGGGAGCAGCGCCTTTCCACAGCGAAGAGTTGGGAGGAGCAGGTGGATCTGCCCTGCCAGTGGGGCCCCGGTGGGATTGGAGCCAGGGCTGCAGGGACACTGGGCACTTGGCTCTTGACAAGACGCGGAAGAGCTCAGTTGACCTGCTTGGGCCTTAGCCAGCTCATTGCAATGTTTCAGAGAAGGGAAGGATCCTCAGGGAAAGTCATGAAAAGACTCTGAGCTTGAGGCTTACAGGCAAATTAAATCTCAGAGTTAGTCCAACAGGCTCAGGCACACTATTACAGTTGTGGCAATCATGTTTCCTCCAGAGATGTACCACTGCCTGGGATTTTACATACCCAGAGTACCATTTCAAACCCAACCGCTGCATCAGCGGCTGCACTCAGCAGCTTTGCTCTGCCGCACTCCTCGCAAAAAGGCAGCCAGTCCCACACATCACCTTGGACGTCAGTCAGGTGAGAGCAAACCATTCTCTCCTCAGAAGCCCTCAGACCCACAGCAACCTCCAGGCAAAAGCGAAGTAGCGAGCAATACCCTGGAAGCAGCAATTAAATCAGTTTGATGTGATTTGTTTCAGTATTGCCAACAGCATACCGGCCAGCACTCCGCTCTTGCCCGCGGTGCCCAGCAGCAGGGCACTCTGCTCGACAGTGGGTGCCAGGACATTGCTCTGCCAGGATGTGTGTCGAGCTGGCACAGAGGTCAGCGGTGCCCTGAGCTAGGAGGATCAACAAGAGGTGGGAGGGTGCAGCGTGGACCTGCCAGCCAGCCCTCATCCCAGCCATGTCCTTACAGAAGGCACAGTAATATGAGTTTTTCCTGGCATCAGGAGGTATGATGCTTCATCAATTGTACCTAACAGATGTCTGTCTTCACATAACTTCCACCGCTGACACACAAAGCATCCAAGAGAAGGGTGGTAGCTTCCTGATTTGAAGGCTTTTTGGTTTATTTTTCCTGCCTCTTCCCTCCAGCTGCAAGTCCCTACCAACTCCCACATCCTCCTCTACCAGGACAGCTATTTTTGTCTGCAGCTGTACAAAATGTCAGCAGGTATCACTGCATTCTTCCTGGGTATAATCTGGGGATTTCAGAGCTTGCAGCCTTCCTCAGCAAGAACCAGGTCGTTTTGACCATGCTGTCCCCAGCATCCTGCACTGAGAGTTGCACGGATTAGCGTAGCGTGCCAAAATGAATATATCACACAAACACCTCCAACCCACAGCTATTAGATCAAGTTTGGTCTGCCTCGTAAAACTGAGTTTGATGGGCATGATGCCTCGGTTGACTGTAATAACTACTGGTAAAGTGATCTCAGAGGAGTAAAATTAAGAGGGCAGAGCTAGCTGCAGTGGAGTAGGATATTACCAACAACCGTGTGCCTTTGCCAAAGGTGTGTCTGAAGTGGGCAGCAAAAAACAACATGTGTCCAAGCATCAGGGTTTGGCTCTTGTGATCATGTTGGCCAATGTGAAGCCAGCAAGGAGAGGCATCCCATCACCCAAGCTGTGCTGGCTGAAGCAGGACACATGCCTGCCCACCAACAGCAGGAAGGAGAGCAGCCAGGGTGGTAATTTCTCCTCCACATACCACTGAGCCTCTGATCTTTTCATCAACCAGCACCCTTCTGATTTTGTGAGGCCAATTCCTCACGTCTAACCCACCACACACAATCACAAAGAGTTGTAACAATTTCCTTAAAACCATCATTCACCAGAGTCCAGAATAAAACATTTCTTGTCCTTCCCTGTGATGCTTCAGTCCTCAATTGCGTGAATCTAATTTCTTTAAACGTGTATTTCCCTGTAATGATTCTTAGAAATGCTCTCCAGAACAGGGATTCTTGCTCTGATTTCTCTCTGCACTTCTGTTTTCTGCACCCCTGTTTAAAATCCTGTCTCAGAGGTTTGGTTTGCGTGTGGCGTGCCGTGCCCAGGAGCACTTCACTAAGTGCTGTATCGCCGGCAGACCTGGTAGTACACCGCACTGTTTCAACATCGTTGGCTCAGGTGCAAACAGAATTTTGTAAGAGTTTTATAAATTTGACAGCACATTGCTGAAGTGGGGAGGAGACGGTCAATTCATGAGCTGAAGAGAGTCTCCAAGCCGTAAGACATTGCTTTCCATGTGTGGTATGGAGAACTACGTCAGCGTTCAATACAGGACGCTGAGCAGTCTTGTCTTGAGAGGCTCCTTCACCCCACGGTCAGTGCATGACCTCAATTATTTGTTATTGAACTACTGTGTCTTTGCTAAAAATTATCCCTGATGGATTTCCAAAACTTCCCAAACCTCCACATGCTGCTGTGAGATGTAAGCAGATTTGACTACTGTTGTATGAAACAAGATACTAATAACTAACAGGCAATTTATTTGATGTTGTCAGCTTCATGATTATCCACTTCAGAGACATCGCCTAAGAAAACGTGAATCAAATGTATGGGCCAGATCCTCATCTCTGCAAATCTGTCTCATTAACTCCATTGGTGCGAGGGAGATTTTCACAACCTGACAATTCACATGAAGGACCAATGTCAGCCACCAGAAAAGAAGCACTTCATTGGAAACAGGAGGTGTGCCATAAAACATTTGGTGTACAAGGTGGGAGTTGAGTGTAGATACAGAAGGGCATCGGAATGAGAAAATATTCAGCTTAATTCCCCACCCACCTTGAGGACTGGCTCTCCTTTGAGTAGCACTGAGCCTAAGAGCAAGTCTGTGCTAGAGCTCAGTGCTTGAGTGGCTTTTGGCATGTGTTGTGTTGGGATTCTTTATGCAACACAGGTGGGGGAAATGTCGGGCACGGACACATGACCCATGCTTGCTCAGGTCTTCCCAAGCTGACATTGGCCTGTTGTGGGAATGAGGCAGGGAAGAGCTTTACACCAAGGGTTGCAAGACATTTTGGGTCCCTTGGACAGGTACGTGCTTGGAGGGCCCTCAGAAAGGAGATCTGATAGCCAACTCTCACCCAAAGCCACCCAGTGACATAATACAGTCAAAATTAGCAGCTACCCTCAGCAATAACAGGGCATCTAATGGGTCCAAGAGTCAGAAAAGGGATAACAGTCCTGCTCTTCTCCTTTCCTCCCACTCTATACCTTCTCACACATACACTTCCTCTCAAAGCCATCACCTCCAAGCATGCACCCCTCTTGCTGGATGCAGGAAGGAGTCTCCCCCAGCACCCCACTCGGACGCTGGCCAGGACAGGGGCTGCTTTGCCACGATTCACCTGCAACTAGTGCAGAAATATGACCTTATGGACAAGTTAGGAGTTCACCTCACTTTTCTACACCCATCACCATTACTTCATGCCTTGAAACGTTCTGCTTGTAAACCTCTATGCAGAGGTCCAAGTAACTTTCATGGTGCTCCATCAGAGTGCTGGCTTTCAGGGCAATTTTTTCCCTGAGCTTCCCTTGTTTGCATTTCTGGTGACAAGGGCTGGCACACCGCATAAAGACAATTTCATACCTGTTTATTATGGGGAAGGACACATGCATCTGTAACTGGTTTGACAGAAGACAGCGTGACAGCTGTTTTACAGGATTCTCCACTGAAATAGCAAACGAGAGGCTTGCTAGCATGTATGGGACATATTTATATCCTAAACAAAAGGGCAATAACATACACAGTGACAAGCCTTGTTTGTACACAGCTTTCAGCAAGTTCGTGCCAAGCGCTGGCTCCTAGCCAGGCTCACGGCTGGTACGTTCTGGCACAGCCCCGCTGCCTCCAAGGCAGCTGCATCAATTTACACCAAGGAAGAAATGAGGTATAATTTTCTCAGTTACACACCAGAATTACAAGAGAGGGGAAAAAAAACCTGGTGATCTGCAGGAAAGCTGGGGGCAAGCAGCATCTCAGCCCGCCTCGTGCTGGAGGGGGATAACTCTGAGCATGTTCACGAGGTTGGGCGGTTGGATTTGTGTGTGTTGGGGGGGCTAGCAATAAAGACACAATCATTTTATAAGCCACCGATAGCTGCCTGTACCCAGCATGGCAAACAGCACTTAATACGGCAGCCCCCTTTGATTGCTGCTTGTTTAAATGGGAGATGGGTACTGGGGGAAAAGCTGCACCTCTCTGGATGCTTCCACACTGGGAAATGGGGACAGGGCTCTCCTGTACCCCAGGGTCTCTAATCATTCTGCAAACAGCAATTTTCTCACCCAGGGCAAAGACATACGAAGATCACCTCCAGCCCTCACCTAGTCCCCAGCCATCTGTGTAATGCCAGAGGATGCTTCAGGGCTGAAGGTAGTAGCCAGCAGAGGCTGAAGCAGAACTTTGGTGATTACACCACCGAGCTGCACTTTGGCTGAAATTAGCAAAGTCAACAACCTCTGCCACAACATGAGTGGCTTTTTTCAACAGCAGCACACTGTCAGGAGCACAGTGAGTGTTAGTGTCATTTCCAAGCTTTATAGAGGTCTCTACCTTAAGTCTATTTTGAATTAATTTTTATAACTCAATGACCAAATTAAAAAATAACGTGGTCACTTAGTCCTGCTCTCTAGAGAAGGCATTGCTTCTCCATGGTATTGACATAGCACCTTGCACCACCAGGCTGTTTTCTTGACTTACACATTTGCACATTGATTCAGCAAGAAGAGAAAGAAGTCACTGTTATTGTTTATTAAAGCAATAACAATTAATGCCAGCAATAACAAATGATGCTGTGCCTGTATATGTCCTTATAGTATAATCACACCCCGTCGCACCCAGCCCTGCCCAAAACTGCTATTGAGTATAAGGCATTTGTTGCATCTCCAGCCAAAGCCTTTATTTCCGTTCCTTACATATAGCCAGAAAGCCGCCCAACAGATGACACTGTCAGAAGGCTGGGTGTTACAGGGTGGTCTGATCAAGTAACTTTGCTTTTGACCCTGGCAAAAAATCATACGGAACACAGGAAAGCACACAGGACATAAATCTTAGCAAGAAGCTCATGTAGATCTACGCTCGTGCCTATATCACAAATTCTGTGATGACCATCTTGAAGTTGGCTTGTTATGTCAAAGATAGGTATGTTAAGAGAAAGAGCTGGGGTAGGTGTAGATTAGACTGTGAGGGTGGTGAGGCGCTGACACAGGTTGCCCAGAGAAGCTCTGGTGCCCCCCTCGCTGGCAGTTTTCAAGGCCAGGCTGGATGGGGCTTTGGGCAACCTGGTCTAGTGGAGGGTGTCCCTGCCCATGGCAGGGGGTTGGAACTAAGTGGGCTGTGAGGTCCCTTCCAACCCAAACCATTCTACGGTTCTATTTGTTTTAATTTCCATTAAGGCAGGAAGAGACATCCCATTAGCTTTAATTTTAGTTTTCTAATACTAAAAAGAATCTTCTTGTCAGGAAATTGAGTTAGTTTTGCCTCCAGCTATTAAAAGCAACAATACGGGCATCGTATGCTAAAAACCCTAGGAACAATGGCAAAACAAGAAGATGGTGTAAGCAAATGGATGAGGCAACAAAAACTGAATGAGACATTTTCAAACATTTAAAGATTACATGTCAAAGCACAATTTAAATGTCACAGCGCCTTACGCGTTCATGAAGAGGAAAACAAAATGACTGAGAACTCCTGGCTGAAATAGTCTTGTTCCTGGCACTGATTGATATTCTCGAATGGAGGACTTGATGGATTATGATTTTTGCAAGAGAATCATTACACGCCAGGTGCACAAATAGAGAAGTACAGCTTGTTGACACCTCTGTGCAAAATAAAGCCATTCTAGGAATTTTGATTCATTATATCTCTATTAGGAATCAATCCACCTGACCTAAATTTTGCATCATAAATCAGATTAAGAAACCCGGATGGATCACAGCAAAGGCTGTACGTCCTTGGTTTAAAATCACTCCACTATATCCAGCACACCATTATTATTCTAAATGCAATAATCTATACTGTATAATTTAGGTCAACTTGATTTCAGGGTAGGCAAGAGCAATTCTACCCACTCACCTGCATAGGAATTTAATCATTTGAGGGACATTATTTGTCTTTCTGTGTATGGGTTGTTTGATTAATTATTTTTTTTTTACATTTTTACATTCGCTGCTCAAGGTGTGTGTGTGGGAGGATCCAACAACATGCATAAAACACTGAAGGAAGATCATAAAGCAACTTTGTAGACCCTTAAAGTAGAGCTGTATCATTTTCTTACACGGGTAATTACAGTAAATGGGATTTGCACAGCTAAGTAGAGAGGCATTGATTTTTGCCGGCTGGCCACAGCGCTTAACAGAAGCGAGGTGGGTTTGTGATGCTGCCTAAAAACCTTTGACAACTGAACATCTTCCTCCCCCCCCCCCAAAAAAAAAGTGTATAGGAGTGTATAGGTCTGGCTGAAAGTCAAAGGGATTTGCATCCAAGTCTGAGGTGCTTTTGAAACTATCCCCATTGGTATCAACCTGGAATCTGGAGTGAGTTTTAAAAGGAAAGATGGCAGCATTTTCTGCATAAAATTAGACAAGTTCATTAACCATGAGGATTTTTTTGTTTAACTTTGAGGAGCTGCGTCGCTCGCTCCTCTTTGAGCTGCACAAGCAAACCCAGGGGTACGGCACCGGTCTTTGACGATGAAAGAGCTACGAGCAGAAACAAAATGGGCTTTTGAAAGCTTCAAGCCCATGACAGCTGCGAGAGAGCAATAATTCAGGAAATGTCTTGGGTAAAATCAGCTTGAATGACTTGATGCTTTGTTTTATCATTATGAACAGAAAGGAGTTTCTTTTAGTTATCAACAGCAAACCTCAAGGGGCTCCCCACAAGATTTGATAATAGTATGCCTTGAATAGAAATGGCTGCAAGTGGCAGCAGAGTAGCAATAGAAAAGGGACGTTTTACCCACAAGTGCCACTTCTGTCACTAAAACATGAGACTGCCTAGCCTGACACCTACACCTTATCCCCAGCGCTGTCTCTAACCCCAGCAGGGCAAGTCACTCTCCAGCCTTCAATGTACTCACCCATAAAACAGGGATGTCAAAGCCGGATATTTACGTTTCTATGGAAAGTTCCTGGGAAACATCCAAGTGAGGCGACTTATTGCTACAGCCCCACACTTTTTGGTGGTCATTTATACCCATGCATGGGGGGAGGAGGGAATAAAATGTGCTGTTAGTGGATAGTTTTTCAGACACTTTGCCAAGAGGTAGGCTCAGCCCTGCAGAGCACCCCCACCCCTGGGGTAGGTGGTCCCCATCCAAACGCCGTGCTGCGATCAGGCAGAGTCAAATCGATGAGTGTTTTTCTAATAGCATTTCTACACTGAGTTTGCCTGGACCCATTTCCAGATGAGATGGCCCTTTTCCTGGTGAAGGAAGTATTTAGACACACCACGTGCTTATTTTGTTTTAACCCGTAGGCATTTTTGCACCTTTAAAGAGGTTCCCCATGATGGGCAGAGCTGAGATGGTCCCAGACGCTGAGCCTGGGGCAGGACCAGTCTCCATCCCCACAGATGGATAATACCCTGACCCTACCTGTGTCCTGGCAGAAACCCTCCAGCCTCAAAAGAGCTCAGCACGAGGTGGGAGAGCCCAGCGCGGCCCTGGGAAAGACGCCAGACATGGTGATTATCAGCTGTGCTAGCTGGTGCCGTTCACACCTGCAGCGGAAACCGGCTTTAAGGGGAACGTAAATGTTCTTGGCTCCTTTCTCAACCGTTCTTTTACCCAGCACGGTGGTGTGAAGGGACTAAGTAAACATTAAAAGTCTTACCTACTCTGTATTCTCAAAATAAGACCCTACCAACTTCCTTTTTATCTTTTTAACACAAGACAACGAATTCTCCTAAGACTTTTCTGACTTCTTCTAAGTCCTCGGATATACTTTCTTAGCAAAACACTAAGTTAAGCCTTTCTTCCAGAACATTTGGACAAAAGACAAGACTGGATAACAGGTCGTCCACATCCCTTAAGTATACATGTATTTGCTGACTACCTATGAGGAAACTGATAAAAACTTTAAAAAGCTATAAACAGTAACAATAACATTTCTGTTGTGACAGCTCGTGACAAATATTGTGTTGAGAAGGTTACTTACATTTCTTCGGCAATTACCCCTGCGATTTAGTAGCATTTTTGATCTAAATGGTTAATGCGGGAGAAGCACAACTGCCAGTGTCACGCTCCTCAGCGAACTTTGAAGCACCTTGGCTGAAAAGCATCTCTCCTGAACTCAGCTGCTGCTTCCCAGAGGGCTGGGTTTAATTTTTTTAAGCCATTCTCAAACTCCTCCAAGCACTGGCAGCACCGTGTTGGCGTCACCTAACTCCCCTATCAGACACTGCAAAGTCCTGTTGCGCCATGTCCTCGTCACTGGCGATACCTATGTTATTTTCACAGAAAATAAAGACTTTCCAATCGACACGATTTAAATAATACAGTCTTGGCTTTTGTAAGGGAAAGAAACAAACCATTCAAATGTGGAATGATTTCTTTCTCGGAATATTTCAAAGTCATGTCTGTCTATCTATTACCCAAGACAAATTGCTTTGACAGCACTATCTACTCTTGACATCTGAGTTGTCTCTCCAGCCTATTATATTTTAGCACAGGCATAAAATATTGTTCAGACAGTATGGTTAGTCCGAAAGAGTACATCTAACTGCTTTGAAATGGCCTATTAGGAGACGAACTCTCAGTTTAGCTGCAGGCAGAGAATTAATCCAGTGCTTTTCTTAGTGCTTCAATGGCAATCTTTTCTTCCCCGCTAACTAAACGCTCTTTATTTGGAGGGATGTAAAAAGGGAGTAATCTTCAGAAAGCGAGGGGGCAAATTAAATAGAAATCAAAGGGGAAAGCATCATTAAGAAATTCTGCCACATGACATCGTTAGAGGACATGTGGCTGGGCTCTCCCAGAAATGGAGAGGGGGTTAAATTTTGACTTCAGTCCTGAGAGCAATTATACACACCACCTACCCAGCCTCTTGCACGCCTTAAAATGCAACACCTGCCTCTGCCCTCTGGCTTGGTATATTGTAAGTATTCGGTTATAAAAAGGGACATCCTGGCGGACCCCTTCCTGGGGCGCAGCCACTCCCGAGCCCCGAAGACAGGAGCACAGCAGGGTCCCGGCCCCGCTCCCACCCGCGGGGGCTCCAGTTGGTTCAGCAGGGGAAAGTGCCGCTGCTCAGCTCCCAGGGGCTTCCGACCATCTCACAGCTTAACCGTCGGCCATGGGATTGGCGCGAGCTTGTGTTTGGCCACAACACCCTCTCATGCCTCTGTAGATACGTGGGTTTTACTAAACAAATGGTCTCACCTGCTTTGGAGGAATTAATTTCAAATCTCCCCTGGAGCTGCTCCTCTCTTTAGCACCTGCCTTTTCAGTGCCTTTACGTTATAAGTTAAACTTTTGTCTGTTCAACATCTGCTATTTAGCAGCTAGTTCTGTTGCCACTGATACATCTCTTGGCAGCTTCTGCAGGAGAAGCTTAGAAGAACTTAGAGACATACACATCTTTACAAGGCCCAATTAAACACCTTCCAGTAACTTGCTGCTCGTCGAGTGTGTGACAGGGGTTTTGCACACCCACCAAGTGAACAGCAGTTCTCAACTCTTATCCCAGAGACATCACAAAGCACATTTCCCACCAGGCCTGGCCGACCCACGTCAGCAGTGTGGCAGGAGGTGGAGATGAGCAGCAGCAGACTGGATGCTGAGACACAGGAGCATGGCTGGGGACATTACCAAGAGCCACCCCAGAGCGCAGTGGTGTGCAGAAACACCCTGTGATGTTGAAGGGGTGCCCAGCCAGAGGTGTCAACCCTGGCCAGCAGCACCTCCTGCTCGGGGCAGCCTACGTCCCTGTCCTCATGGACTGTACCTAGAGGCAGCACTGGGTGCCCAGGGACCCTCCAGCCCGGGGTCTTCAGCTGCTCCCCAGGAGGATGTGTGCTGCGGCAGTAGCAGGACCAGGCTGCTGTAGCTGAAGGCAGGCATTGCCACCCTGTGGAGAGAGAAGGGGAGCGGTGAGCTCGGCTGGGGAAGGCTCTTGGCACCGCCTGCACGGCCATCTGCTCGGGACCCCACCACTGGAGCCCTGAGCCACCCTAAAATGCCAGCACAGAAGAGGCTTGCTGGCCTCCATCACAGGAGGGTCAAGGTCCTGCATGATAGGACCCCCATCGCTGGTGCCATGGGAGAGCGCAGTTCAACACTCAGCTGCTCCCACTGAAACGTGCTCGGCAGATGGCTCACCCTAGAGCTCGGTCAGTCTCTGCATCCCCTGGTTCAGACCGTGTCCAAGAGATGTCATCAAAGAGATGCCCACCGAGGTTCCTGAGGTTCCCAGAAAGCTGAGAAAGATTGCGGAGTGAAGCACAGGGCCCCAGCAGCTCCCGTGTTTTCCTTTGCAGCTGCTGTGGGACATGTCCATTTGATGACTCCAGAGACTGAGAGGACCTGTGGTACATCTGAAAAACCAAACTGCAGATCAAATGCCTGGGAAACAACCACCTACCAACAGCACCAGAGCTTGCTGAGGTAGTGTCCAGAGACTCTACATATCCCCTGTGACGAATCCCAGTACCATTTACCATATGGCAAACCCACCCTCATACCCCTCGTCCCTGGATGATGCTGGGGTTTAAACTTTTCCATGCTTCCCACACCATGAGGTGACTTCTTGCTAAAACGCATTTATCCTCGTGACGACTTTGCTTTGTGTAATTATCTGCTTATCAGCCACCAGCCTACTCTTACTAACGTGCTTGCCTCTCTTCTTTTTTATTCATTGTGCCTGATTAGTCTTGAAGATAGATGATATCAGGTTAAACAAGCTTCCTGGGCCAATCAATCAGCTCTGGAGATGGCACCTCACATTGCTCAATGAAACTCCACGGTTGCTCTACCTGTGCGGGGTGATTACCTCCCCCTTCCCCTGGGACTGAAGCAAAAGGATCCAGGAGGCATTTGTTTTGCTTTTTTTAATTGAAAGGTGAAAACTCCCCTAATTAATGATCTGACTACAAGGCCTCATTGTGTTGTTACTCCTTACTGATGAAAAAGGAATAATAGCCATCAGATAAATTAGGGCAGGCACGTTAGGACCTTCACGATGCTCCTAAATTGCATGTGTTGTCTCGTGAAGGACCGACCATGAAGGAGCTCATTAAGAGTGGCTCGATGACAGAAAGGGACACCACAAGGTTGCTGTTCCCTTCCATTACATGTGTCTGAGTTACATACCCTGTTGGTAAGCTAGGAGGACTTTGTACCCTTCCTCATGTACTCTTTCTTGGGATCCATTCTGGAAGCTCTTTTGCTGGTAGGTAAACATTTTTTACCCTCCCATTGCTCATGGTTATAGTTATAGTTACATCCATCTTTTTTCTTACCCTGCATTGCTGTCTACCTCAAACAGTTCCTTCTCCACCCCCATTTCTTTGTCAGAAAGAGCACTCGATGACGAGCACTCCTGTCCCTGCTCACCAAGCACTCATCCTCCTCTGTAGGATAAGCTCTCCCCTCTGCTCTATCAGTCTTTCTCTGTAGCTGTTCCAGGAAAAATTCATCTGTCTTAAGGATGTGTGGCCCAAATATTCAGTATTCCAGGCAAGGACTTTACAGATCTTGTGTGCTGGTAATGATACCTCATTTGCTGTATCTGGTGGAAGTCCATCCCACCCTAAGGTTACAGTTCATGGGTTGATACCTGGAGCACAGTGGGTGGTTGCCCTCTCTAACTTCCAGCCCCCAGCATGTACCACGAACTCCTGGCACCGTCTCAAGTGCCCAAATGCAGGACTTTGGACTTCTCACAACCTTTCATCCTGGGCCAGTGGAAGGCATCCCTGCCCATGGCAGGGGGTTGGAACTAGATGGTCTTTGAGGTCCCTTTCAACCCAAATCATTCTGTGATTCTATGATTCATTCCATTTCTGCTGGTTCTTGAACAAAAAATACGGTGATTCTGCTCTCCACTGACCAGATCTCCTGAATGTGTCTCAGTGGCTAATGCAATAAACAGTGTATTGCCTTTTGGGCCATTAAGAAAATGTCATTAAGAAAAATCTGTCCTATGACCTACCTTTGAGAAAAATCTTTATTAAGCTCCTTGTTTGCTGTTGTCTGCCTGTAAACTAACTCCCTATCAACCTTTTTTGTTCATTTGCTGAGAACCAACTTTTCTAGTTCTCCTGGTAAAGTACTTTCTCAAGAGTACGTATCCATGGAGGAGATTTAGTGCACTTGTGTCGAGGGTGTTAGCTTAGCCAAGGAGAGAGAGCAGTCAGGTTAATTTGACATGAACTTTCTGGCACCACCTTGCAGGATTTTGCCTTACCAACCTTCCTTTTAAGCTGTTTAGGACTCTGGTCCTTTGTCTACAGAAATCAAAGCTGCCTTCAATAGTCCATGGATCAAGTCTTCCTTCTGGCAGCAGCTTCTGAATTCTCACACAACTTGTCACATTCAAATCTTTCCCAGATCTCTACCCCGTGTGGTGCCACCTCCTACTGCAACCTTGTTCTCCTCCTAGAGATGGGAAGGACATTCAACCAGTCTAAGGAAGAGACAGGGAAATAACATTTGCCTTTCAAAAAATTGTATTTGAAGGGAAACTTTCTCCAGTTGCATGAAACCCACCTTCATGCAGAAAACTGGAGAGTTTAAAGGCTTATGGACACCTTTCCACTGGAGCATGAGTCCACTTGCCCCTGCTCAGTGCACAGCATATTGTGCTGCAGCAGAAGTGGTACAGCAGGGGCCAAATCAGTCCCAAATTGGCTCAGATGAAGATGATATGTATTACTGCCTGCTCATACTGTACTGAGCAAAAGGGAGACTAGAGGTATCACTGGAGCACAAACAATAATCATGAAGGTGTCTTCAGGGCACATGAGCTGTATACGCACACACACAGCTATTTAAGTGCCTTATAAAATGTCTCACCTTCTGAACCACTCCAAACCAGCCACGGGGATTCTGCAAGCCAAGCAATTGTAGGGGAGGGAGATCCAGGAAAGACTGGCATTTTTATATAGGCAATAAATCCTACTTCATGAAGGAACATGTTGAGGTAAAATTGCCAGTGGCTGTTTTAATAAGTATTTATGATACATAAAGGGATTTGATTCATAAACGCAGTAATTATGTCTTTACTACAAAGGAGTACAAATATAAAGCCTCCTACCTATTACATTGAAACTGTAATTGCATCTCATTAAAGAATATAAGCAAATCAAAATTAAAAACTTGGGGGGGGGGAGAGAAGTGCTACCCAAAATCTTGGTGGTTAAACATTATGGGCTTTATATTGTACCATTCAATCAGCCTAAATACCTCATAAAATGGAGTGAAGCCCCGAAGATCTGGGTGGTGTTCCTGCAACCCAGAAGGTGGATTTGCTCACCTAGGACTGAAGTTTCCAAAGAGACATGTCCACTTAAAAGTCATAAAAGAAACCTTGGCTTTAACATCAGACAAGTGGGAATTCCACCAGCGCCTTCGGCACAGCTGCGATTGCACCACTCCAGCCATGACAGAGCCACAAAGGAAGGTTAAAGCCTTCCCCGTCCAAACACCGTTGAGTGATAGGCTGAAATAAACCTTTTAAATCCTATTTAAGTACACACATCTGAAGACACAGTCTTTTGCACTGTGGCAACAGAGAGGTGTAACATCACTGTGTTCCCAAACTGCAGGCACCAGATGGGTAGAGCGTAAATTAATGTCATGTCGAGAAGTAACAGCACTGGGGTTCAGGCACTGGGCACAGAGGTGGAAGGGCCCAGTGAAATCCCTGAGGATTTAATCTCCCTCTGGTCTAACCCATCCTGTGTGGCCTTTCCAGGACTCTGTGGGCTCCTCACCGAGGCTTTCTTCAGCATCTCCAGAGTTTCAGCCTTTTCCCTTCTGCTACGTTCACCCAATCAGTGTGATTTGGGGGTGAGGGGCTCTCCCTCCTCCCAGCTACACCTCGTTCCTTGCTAGTTTGGATCTCTGCGGGTATTTAAGGAAAGGTTAGACACAGTACTGAAGGACATGGTTTAGTGGGTAATAGGTGGGGGGGGACGGTTGGACTGGATGATCCTTGAGGTCTCTTCCAACCTTAATGATTCTATTCTATTCTATTCTATTCTATTCTATTCTATTCTATTCTATTCTGAAGGCATCAGGTTCCACCCACTGTGTTCAGGACAAGCTCCTTGTGATCTGGTACAGCTCTCATTGCCCCAAGTCACTTCAGCCCCAACACCTGCCCACCTCAGTGGCTGGCCTTGCTACCAGAGCACCTCCACAACATGCTGGAGTTATTGATGCAACTTTCCTATCAAATGTTCTTTGGTCTAATCGCTTTGTTAAACTACACAAACACAATCTCTGCACCACGATCAATTATTTAACAGAAAATGATGCATTGAGTTAGGAACTAAATACCATTTAATATGCTCCAGGAATTCTAATTGAGAGATTTCACTGTATTGCTAATGAAAACTTTAACTTTGCGGTGTTTTTAAATCTTCCTTGAATATAGATAACCCAATATCTATATACTTTCTTTTAATGCCTGGAATTATTTTGCCATTTTAATGTAATCAGTCTTTCTATTTTGAAGAGAGTGCCCTTGTAGGTTATTTGTTTTCCTTCTGTTTTGCAAATTGTTCCCTTTTCAAGACTGTTTGTTTAGTGTCAAGAGGTTATTAAACAAACCAAGCACAGTCCTTAAACTAATCAGCTAGAAGTGACAGTAGAGATCAGGAATAATTCAATATTAAAGAGGCTACTTTTAAAATTGATCTGAAAATGTAACGTATTGGGGGGAAGGGGAAGCGCACGTACATCTCTTATTAAAGTTGAAAAGATGAGTTGGAGGGACCAGATGCCTGAAGAGCATGAGCCAGGAGCCCCCATCGATGGGAAGAGTTGAGCTCTGACACGCCACAGCCGATTTCCACATTCATACATGCCCTCCCCACCTGAACGACTCAAGCAAATACCCCAGGGGCCTTGCAAACAGGCAAGGGCTGCCATGACACCAGCGTTTGCTTTCGTTCATTATCAGTCTTTGGGATCTTTCCCCCAGGACTTCGTGTGGTACCACGGCTCAGGGTGGATCCCAACCCACAAGCTCGACACTAAAACTGATCTTTCTGTGCGTGAAGGCTGAGGGGTCTGTAAGTCTCTCTCCCTCCAACAGACTGCTCATTAGGTAATTAACACAAATCTCTTCGGGTCTCTGCCGGTGTCCTCTGGAGTGCCACTTTTCACATACTTTTCCCAGCCCCCCCTTTGAAGTACTGGTAAGCGCGTTGCCTCGGGCATGGTTGTGCTCCCCAGGGTTTACTCCACTTGTCACTCCTTCCACTTGCTCACAGCTGGTCAAAACACAGAAGGGGAAGGAGAAGAAAACCACCCACTAAGGGACTTTCTGAAGGACTTTTAGGCTCCTCGTGCAAGAGGACACCTCAACCTGTTTGTGAAGCACCTAGGAGCTACCTGCCCAACACTGTCCATACCAAGAGCCTTTGTGCCCACCAGCCAGCCACGAGCAGCCCTCACACCGCCCGACGTTTAGTTTGATCAGCTTAGTGCTCTGATCGAGGCAGAGCAGAGAGCTCTGGGGTCCCTGGTTTCAAACACAGCTCGCAGAAAAGCTGACACATTGAATTAATATAAAATCACCCTCCCGTCATCATTTTGGGCATAAAAATCCTCCAGCCAGGCTATTTATACCGGAGACACGCAGCACAGAACATGGCACGAGTCCTCTGGTCCCGCTCGCTCCCGGTGCTGAGTGTTCGGGAAGTGTCACCGGGATCGTGGCTCCGCTCATGTTGTGATGGACTTTGGGGAAATTAATTTAAAGGGAGCAGCTGGTAACAGTCCTGTGCTTTCAGAGGCGGCAGCGCCGTGTCTTACAGTGTGTTTCTGTCTCGCGCAAGGATGCAACAAGCAGTGGCAGAGAGTCCCTGTGTGGGGGCCTGACTTTTTGCATCTTTAATAAAGAGCAAACACCTAAATGCTCCGTAGTTCAGGAGAAATCCCAGAAATGTCCCTCTGCTCCCACCACGGGATGGTCAGCAAGGGGCACAGCAAACAGCCTCCAGCAAAGCTGCTGCTGCAGGAACCGCTGACTGGGCACTTTCATGATGCTATAAGTGGGGTTTGGAGATTTTGGGGTATTTTTCTTCTTGATGTCACTTGAAATCTGATTCAAGCTGAAGTGAACAAAATAACCCATTCATAGGTGGAGATTTAGGAAATTTACTGGTCTCATTGTAACTTAAAACTTCCCTGTTTGTTTATTTAAAGTAGCTGAGGGGAAGGAAGGAAGGGTGGAAGGGCAAAATCTGGCAAGAAAGCTGCTGTTGTAAGCCTGGGTGGTGAGTGCTGCTGTCTTTATCACAGGGGGGGGGTCTTAAAAGCAGAAATTATATAACCACCAAGCCAGCCATCAACTATGTGCCACTTTCCTTTTTTAAGCTATTCTGGTTACAGTTGTCTTCAGAAAAGGGAAATAAAATATGCATTAAGAAAGACCCGCAATCACAAATGAGGAATAGGACATTGCGAAGAGGACAAACACCACAATCTAAGTCACTTTCTTTGTTACAATCCTGGGATAAACAAAGCTGCCTAATAAATATTGATATTGTTTGTACATCCTGCCTTTGGAAACGAATAGCAGAGCGATGCTCTAACCCCTTTCCCTCTCTGGAGAGACACCAAGCTCAACGCACATGCGCGTATATGCACCCCAAACTACTTTTCACAGAAAGCTGGATGACAAGTCTGCAGCCCCATTAAAATACCCACAATGGGCTTTGAAAGTGTGTGTCCGGCAGCGCCCTTTGCTCAGCTGCCCATGGAATGCCTAGGAAAATCAAGCTTTCCCAGCGCAGAATAATCGCAGCAATTCTTATGCTGGGACCAAGCGTTTGCCAAGGAATTAATGCAAGGCGGCTCCGAGGTCCCCTTGGATAATCCCCTTTGGCAGGGGAGGGCTGCTCCCAGTCAGGGTGCCCTACCATAGCTTTAAAGGCTCCTTGGTAGACCTGACGCCAGTTTGGTTTCCATCCCAAACTGGTCTTTGCTTTCCTCGGGACGTCTCTAACAAAAACTGTCTTGGCTTCATGTTTCAAGCTAGTACTATAGATCCAGGGATCCCTTTTTCTTCTGTCTCTCCCCTCTGTCCTGTGTAAAAGCTGTTCCATCACTACAGACCTGGCTTCGCTTCAAATCGCTGTCCTCCCAGAAGAGCTCTGCGCCCAACAGCCAGCCCCCCGCGCTGTCTCTAAAAAAGGACACAGTGACATTCCCACAGCGGTGTTTGGTCTTGCTCGCTCCAGCTGAAGCTTTTTAAACATGTGTCAATGTTTATGCAAATATTGAAGCAAAGCTCCGAGGCAGGGAGGCTGAGCGCATACCCGGCAGTCACAGGGCCGGGGTGCGATGGTCTCCCGCTCACCAGGCTGCCCCACCTGGCATCCTGACAGAGTGTCCCTTCATTCACAGCGTGGCCACGAACACACAGAAATCACCACGGCCATGGCAAAGGCACAGTTAAATTCCCTCCAGGCTCCCCTCCTGCTGCCGTCAGGAGCCGTCAAGCCCGTCCTAACTCCAGCCGGCATCTCCAGCACAGCCATCGGGAGCAGCGGCTTGTTTCCCTCCTGTCTCCGCGGGCAAGGACGATGCTCCCCCAGCACCAAGGGTACCGCTGCCACGTCAGGCGGCTGACTGCCGGCCGGACTCCGCGTTTTCCCCCATCCGATCTTCTGCAGAGCCCCTGCAGTAGAAACTGGCAAAACAAGAGGCCAGGTGACATCAGGGCATGTAGATTTCTACTGCAAGGGCTCTGCAGAAAATCGGAGGGGGGGAAACGCTTGATCCTAAGGAGGAATTGCTCATGCCTCCTGAGGAATAAAAAGCATAACCCTGCCAAAGTGTGTTGCCCCAAATAGCGATGAAGTGCTGGATTCGGCTAGGTGCGAGCAGGTCAGTACCAATGTGGCACCTGAGTAGCGCACAGGGGATGGTCACCAACAGGGTTGGTCTCCTCTTCCTTGCTGGAGTCGATGGGGAGGCTTCAGTCTGTTTGGAGCAGGCTGCCAGCACTCCCACAAGATATTTAGCTGGTTTGAGTCTCACCAGGAGCTTACGGTGCTGGAGCCGAATTTTTCTCTCCCTGTTTTTGGCTTGAGATCGAATCCCAGAGCCTTGTGCACATCCCCATCAGATACTCTCCTCAGAAATGGTCAGCCAGTTCCCCATGCCTGAGCTGAGGCTGTTTAGCAGGTTGCGAGGCTGGGCTGGAAGGCAGTTGCCCCTTCAGCTGGAAGTTTCCTCTTCACACCTGATGGGTGGTAACCATATGCAAATCCTGCTGTTGCTGTAAAAATTCAGAGCCTGGCTCCAATGGACTTCAGCGACTCTGGCCTTGAGGAAACCACCTTCCTGGAGGTTCAAGCTAATAAATTTGTTTGGTCAATTCAATAATCCCAGCTGTGAGGGGAGATCTCCCATCTGAAGGGAAAGTTGCTTCCTAGACCACCCTGGTTCAGCTGCTCGCACCCACAGGGCCATGCCCTGGTACCTCCATCAGGCAGTTACACCTCAGCCATGAGCTCCAGCATCTGTGCCAGGATGGGCTCAGTGACCATAGTTTCATGTTTCGGGCTTTGTCTGGCTGCTCTTCGCCAAGCACTGACGTTCATCAGGGGAGAAATGTGGCTGGAAAGTGACAGCACTCAGGACCACAGCCCCAACTGTCCTCTGCCCCCCTGCTTTGATGGAGGGAGAGCAGGGGAGCAGTTACACCCACGAGGGCGGGGAAGGAGAGCAGAAAGCGTCGGCCTGAAACACACTAACATCCTTGCACAAACACAGCGCACATCCGGACCCACAGCCAATGCACCCTCCACAGCCACCATGCAAACAGTGGTGCTGGGAAATGGAAATAGCCAGGAATTCAGTGTTAAACCACGAATAAACCCAGTGGCACCCACCCACCCCTGTCACGGCTTTGCTGGGTGCTGGAGACACTGGCAGTCTTTGTCCCCTCCTCACCAGAGCAGGACCAAGGATTAATTTGTGAAGCTACTTCATTCTCCCTGCCTATCTTTTTTTAGTACGTGCCACATCTGCCTGTTTCCTTTGCCAGTCAAATGATGACATGAACTGCTAAAAACTATCTTCTAAATGTGCATCTCATTTAAATTACCTGGAAGTGTTTAATTATGGCTTAGCTCTAGCACACACTGCCACTGTTGCTGCATCTTATTTTATATAAATGCCGGGGTGAACCCCAAGGCTTTGTGCCCTCTCCTGCTCTACACTACTGGGATTACATAGGGATGGATGTAAAGGATATTTACGGTGCCCTCCACTTCCCCCTGATCTCTATAGCAAAATGCATTGCTTAACGTAATTTATTCTGTATATTTTTTACCATCATCTTACCAGCTTCTCTGGTGGTAGGAAGGTAATTTGCATTTAGCAGCTTCCCTTGAACAGAAAGCAAAAATTAACTTTCAGGTGTAGGTGGTGCAAGAGGCAGAAGATAATGTCCCACTCTTTGCTCTCACACTGACCACACATCACCCCTCCCCAAGTTTTTGTCCACAAATCCTCAGCAGAGGCAGCATGCAGATTTCCTCTGAAACAACAATTGGGGGTGAATCCATCGAGCCCAGCCAGTGTGTGCACACACCACTGCATGGGCAAGCCTGGAAGCCTGGTGGGTGTCTGCATCAGCACGTANCCCCCCCGCCCCAGCCCCATCCGTGCTTTGCAGCACTCCTTACACCCAGAGTATTATTTGCTTTAGACTCCGATTTTTTGCAGGTCACAGACCCCACTGCTCTAATCTCTTCAGATCATGCTGGTTCACCTCAGTCTTGATGTGTTTGTTATCCCTCTAATTTTGGGGTGAGATCAAGGATGAAATTACACCTGAGAGATACCAACCGTGAAGTATAAGCCCTGAATATAGGGGTCGGGTTTTTTCCTGGTTTAGTTTTTGTTTAGTTGACCAAAATCCTATGGGGAATATTTTAAAAAAGCTTTTCCCCGAGGATTTCTATTAGCAGATTTTTCCCCACCCTGCACCAAAATTTGAGAATCAGAAGGTGCAAAGAACGGTGTTAAATCTCTGCCTTCTCTCTCCCTTCCTGCTCCATGCAATGAGGAACAGGCTAATGTTGGTTTGAATTAAAACCATTGTAATGAACAGACTGTACGGACCCCTTTTGAAACCCCTGGGAGTTCTGCCAGAGTTTCGCCTGCTCTGTCTGAAGCACAGCCTCACCTCCTCACCCTCTGGCTCCCAGCGACTCCCACTTCCCGCACAGGCTGAAATAAAACCATCCCATGGCGATCACAGCCCTGCATCCGCTCTGGGACAGCTGAGACTGCACCAAAAAATGCAAATTGTCAGTGTGGTTATTTGGGGCTGAAGACGCTTTCGCTTCTCTATTCCATATAAGCTCTTTTTATAGGCGCTGTTGTACTTCCAAAGGCAGGGCTTGGCTGCTTGCACCAAAGCATGGGGTGCAGCAGAGGAGTCCCAGAGCACAAAGCAAAGTGACGTGTTGCTCTCTGGGTCCATGCTTACAGAGTCCCTTTTCTCCACGGGATTTGAAGGAGGAGAGCATGAGAAATCTGGGAAAGGCCAGAGGTAGGCGGTCGTGTCCCACCACGCAGAAGGGGGGAGCAGCTAATGAAGGGATGGGGTGGCAACTTGAGTAGATACAAAGAGGAATTGCCATGCACAGCAGGTATCTGTGGGAACTCATCTGGGGAACTCATCACTGCAGGATGGTGGTGTGGACACCAACACCACATGTGGTTTGGGAAGCAGATGAACTCATGGAGGAAAGTGAATACAGAGGCAACACGTCAGGCTCAGAAAGTCTGAGCCAGGTCCCAGCAGGCTGGGAGCGAGTTTGGGAAGGTATCCCAAATGCACGCTCACTCTCTGAGCCTCCCAGAGGTATAGCTCGCTTTGGTTTGAGAGTCAGAAACCCAAACTCTGCTGTCCGAGACAGGCTAGCAGTACAACCCTGCCCAAATCCATCACTTCTACAACTTCTGTATGTTGACCCTGGACCGTGTCCCCACTGCACACCACACAGGCAACAACCACAAAATCATACCTGCCTGGTGGGACCAGAGGGCAAACAGCAAGGGATGGAGACAGACCAAGGAGCACGGAAATGCGGTAGAAAGTCTGTGGTCAGGGTGATGGCAGCTGGGCGCCCCCACCCCACCCAACTTTTCATGGACATCAGGGCACAGAGAGCAAAGGCAGTATACGGTGGAGGAGGTGAGACGGGTGACCTACCCAAAGAAAGGGTGGTTTTTCTTCCTAGAGACACATATAGATCAGGGTGGGTTTTTTCAGGTATAGAGGTAGAAAAATAGCTCCACAGCAATGCATGCTGTTACCGGCAAAATAAAAGTGGTCCTGTCAGCCAGGAGCAGGGCAGGAGGCAACGCCCCACGAGAGGCTTCCAGGAGAGGCTGGAGGAGGAACCCTCCGGCGGGCAGAAGAGGCAGGCACTGCCGAAGATTGCCTTTACCCCCGGCACTCTGCTAGCGTATTGCAAGTCAATCTGCCTGGAAGGACTAGCCAAGCTGTACGGCTAACGCTGAATTTTAATCAGTGTTACTCTTGGGCCACGCAGGCGGGTCGGCACAGCCCGCTGTTGGTCACTGCGAGTGACACCAGACCCGCGGTGTGCAGGGGAAGCAGGAAAATCTGATACACGCTGTTTCCCTGTGCCCAGCCTCACTCCATCTTTCTGTGGGGTCACTTAACTGACACAATTAATAAGCTGACAAATCCAATCAAACACCCGGGAAGAGCCAAATATTACAAAACCACCAGATGAGGAACTAAAAAGAGGAAAGAGCAACTTTTTTTTTTTTTTAATATAAGCCCAGAGTCAATTTGGGAGAGATATGTAATAAATATATTAACCAGCTGTATAGTGAGCCCAGCAATGGTCTGCTAGCTCTGCAGTACCTCTGCCAGCTTTATCTGACATGAATTTCTAATGCAATTGAATCTGATTTCACTTCCCAGTGATCTCATTTCAGTCACCGTAACACATCCCACCGCCGCCCCACCGTGTGAAGCCGGTGACACCGGCCCAGCCGAACGTCAAGGCAGTGGTGGCTGATAGCGCCACATCCTCCGCCGATGGGCTCAGCCCTGCGAGGTGCTGGGCTCTGCCCGGTTTGGCTGCGAGCGGCACGGGTCCCGGCGGTGGCTGATGCATCGCAGGACTCACTGTTTGTGACTCTTAATGAAGTGTGAGTCAGCACCGCCACGGTAATCTGTCCTGCGGAGGCTTAAATATAGAAACTCTGGCCCAGGATGGAAACAAGGATAGTCAGACTGTTGTGAATGAAATAAAAGCAAACTCAGGCTGAGACTCGGAAAGCGTGAATATTTTTACAGTGGGGTGTTTTTCCTTCTTTTGAACAAAATTAGCAATTTTCCCTTTTGTGATCTCACATGATCGGAGGGAAAAACAAAAAAATCTACACGCAGGGCACCCAAACTATGTCATGTTCTCCCCTTTCTTTTTATACTCCCCTTTTTATATTTCAAAGCTTTTCTTTCAATGAACACTACATTTTCCACGGGTAGAACTGACACACCTAGAAGAGCACTAGGACTTGAAGAGCCCCTCCAAAACCAGAGGTGCAGAGCAAAGGAGCTACAAGAACAAGGAAATTAAGGGACAGGGATCCAGAGAGAGAGCTTTGAGACAAACCTCTGCGTGCCTGACACACAGCCACTAATGGTGAATCACATGGGGGAAAGGCTTGGCGTTATATTGCCTGGTTTTTTAACACATAACCTGCAGACTATGCGGATAAAAAATAAAAATTCTGAGGCATCCTCACTCCTGTGAAAGCAGTGCCTGCTTAGCCCCCCCCGGGCTCAGCCCCGCGGTGCCAGGCTCTGGTGCACCAGGCACCTACGGGCAGGGTCCCTGGAGCTCAGAGGTGTGTAGGATTCTCACATCCATGAACTTCAAAGGAATCTGAGTGCTGGATGCCTATGGAAATCCGAACAGCAGGCCCAGGTTTCCATCTTCTTACTGTAGATGCAAAAATAATGTGCTCAGACAGATTTGTAGAGGTAGTGCCAGAAGGGCATCCAGTGCTGCGGTAACGCCTTTGCAGGGTCACTCAGTAGGACTCGGGGGGATCCTGGCAGCACGAGCTGCAGCAGTCTGGAGCTGTGAAAACAGGTATGATCCGGGGCTTAGCTCCAGGGGCTCCTTCCACAAGCACCACCCTGCACACACCCCGTCACCCCGCGCACCTCCATCTCCTCCTCACCCCAAAAC
>VWZZ01003599.1:320246-330535 GCA_013399095.1 Psophia crepitans | reverse complement strand
CGCAGGCAGCCCGGCCGGCAGCGCTGCCGTTCCTGGCCGTCGCACGCCCTCTCTTGGGGAGCAACCCTCAAGATGACCAGCTCCATCCCCGACTCACTGCCAGCAGAGGACTCCTGTCCGGAGGGGAAAGACCCCAACAAGAAAACCTATCCCTTCCAAAATGGAGCTAAGAGAGATGCAGTCACTCTGGTGTGCAGAGAGGGGCATGGAAACGCACCAAACTTCTTTATTAGAGGGCTATCTTACAGACAGGTGGGTGTATGTGTCTCTGAAGGTACACAGAAGAAGAAAGGGTGATATAAAATCAATAGTGCATATGATCTCGAGGAGACATCTGGCTTGGCTCCCCATGCCAACACAGCGATGCTGCAGCCAAATCCCATGGATATCTAACGCCTTCTTAGAGTCCTTCTGTGCTGGAGACCCACAGCCTTCCCAGGCAAGCTGCTCCCATGACTCACCATCCAAAAACTCTGTTTGACCTTGCTAATGCATCGCAAGGTTCTTTTCTTTCCTATGCAAAATGAGCACAGAGAACACATTCCTCTTCCTCTCTTGTGCTTAAGGACTATCCCCTTGTGCCCCCAACACCTCTTCCTTCAGGCTGAGCGGTCTCATCCATCCCTCTTTCCTCTCAGGTTGCATTTTCCAGGTCACCAGACTGGAAATCCAATTGTGTCCTGAACCATCCCCAGCCATCTCACAGCTTTCTGGTTATGTGGTTCCCACAAGTAGAGACTGCTCCAGATGAGGTCATCCCAGTGCGCAGGAGACTGGGATTACTTCATATCCTTTGGAGGCTCTGCTCCAGCTCCAGTTCCAGCACAGCTCAATATGTGCGCATTTCAATATATACACTGGCCTTTTCCACAGCATGCACAGTCACTTCATGTGTAGCCCGTGGTCTTCTTTACCTTCTCTGAGAAGCAGCTCCCTAGCTACTGTTCCCAGACATCCTCTTTGCTCCTCTGGCTTCCCGGCACACATTCATGCCATGGACTGCCTCCAGGTAGAGGTAATTTGCTTCTCTTGAATTCTCTCCTGTTTTTTTAACATCCCTTTACTCTGTTTTGTCAAGGTCATCTTGAATTTAATCCTGTTCTCTGTCTTCAGGTCATCTGCAGATTTAACAGACAGGTCTTTTACTTAATCAGTCCCAGCACTAACGATGGCACTGAATAGAGCAGAGCACAGGACACACCCTGGCACCGTCGCACACAACACCGATTCTCCTGGAAATGCATCATCCATAACTGGTCTCGTGGTACCTTATCCAACGGGCTTTGAAATTACTGTATAGGAGATTCAGCCAAGTCATATGACCAATATTTGTAATATTCACACAGCTGTTTTGAATGTAATTTGCTACAGTTGCAGATCATTTTCTTATTTATCAGCAATAAAAGTCAGAAAGGAAGAAGACAGCTTCACATCTGTTAAATCCACAGTTTTCTCTTCATTACCTGATGATGACTCTAGTGCCTGCCCAAGGAATTGCCACCAACAGAGAAGCCCGTGGGGAAACACATGGGAAACCACCAGGTCACTCTGCCCCCAGAAGACTTGTGTTCCTGCCTTGGAGATACAGTGAGTTCAAAATGTCCAAGGGCAGCGACTGACCTCAGTTTGCAGATAGGAACGATCGTTCTGTCTTACTCCCAAACCCTCTGTGAACCATGAGCCATATTCCTCCCACTCCGGGCTGAGGCAAAACACCACCAGTCTGTGATAGCTAAGACTATAATTTTTAGCTAAGACTAAAATTTTCAAAACCTCAGCTCTGCCTTTGTCCATACTTCCATTTGACAGCACAGTCTGTGGATTTTTCAGGCCAGAGGGGACCATTATATTCACCTCGTTTGACCTCCTTAAGCACTCCAGGCTCTCGTATTTCACTCAGAAATTTCCAGGAGCAGATGAAGTGATAAACACTTACAGATACCTCAAAATTTAGCTATTGCAATGAATCCCTGCCTACCTGACAAGTTTGCTTTTCTATTGCTTGGAGAAAGTAGTTTGAGAAATCTAGTATGAGAAGCAAGCTCCATTTTTCAGCTTAAAGTCTGCTGGAATACAGAGGTTTCTAGTGGCTACAAGCTAGCATAAATTCATTCTCCAGGCATCTTGCTTCCATGAAGCAACCACTTCCCATTTAAGACCTATCTAAGAAAGTAAAACTTGGCAGGCCTGTTAGTCCACTAATAGAAAAGAAAAAGTAACAGGACAGCTTGTGGCTAGTTGTAGCTAGTTAGTTAGTTAGCGCACTAACTCAAAAGAAAATTGGACAAGCTATCAAGAATTCTGCTTTGTCATTGTGCCTGAAATAAAAGATAGGACCTCTGAAATCAGAGATAGCATCTTATATATTGTTCGTCTTCCATTCAGTCTGCTCTTCTCTAAAACCATCATACATACAGCCTCTGAGTACATGGGGTTCATACTAGTCTACAACTGCTTCAGTTTTACCTCCCTGGTGCTTTTTTGGTCTTTGGAAGGATGGTAGTGGGAAATGGAAAAGGAAATCTGAGTTGCAGTTGACAGAAAACACCAACCACAAATTAATTCAGCAGCTATGTATTTGATTTGTGCTATCCTGAAGTAAAAGCACATTCATCCCATGCTCTGCTCGACAGGCTTCAAAGACTGTACATGTCAATAACAGAGGCTTATTGATTATGTCAAGACCAAATCAAATAACTTCACGAGAACTGAGAACAGTAACAAATAACACCACCACCACAAAAACCCAAAGGAAGATCAAAACTAACCTTGATCCTGCCCACCACAGTCACTGAGCACCTGCCCACCAGCTTTGATGGGAATCACACCAATTCCATAGAGAACATCTAGTTCACCAACCACACGCCTTTTCTTGAGCCCTTCCACCTGGAGAGCAGAGCTGTTACAGACCTGGGGAGGCTAACGAGTCCAAACGTAAGGAAAAACAGGCAACAGAATCTCATGCAGGTGGCCTTCTCGACTGAGTATTTTGAGACTAAGAGCCAATTATTAATTACAATGTCCCTCTGATTTTGCTGCCTTAGGGAAAGATGTTGGAAAAGATTTGAGCAGAACTTATTTTGATGCCACAAAACGCAGTTTGAGGCAGAGGTTCATGGACTCCTGAACTGTCTTAGGCTGCCAAAACAACGTTCCCCTGGAAGAGAGAAGACATTATGTCTCGGAGCAGCCTTCCTGTCCCACCTCCTTTCTCACAGCTTTAAACAAACTTTGTTTGAGGAAAGATTATTTAGATCACCCAATCGGAAGTGAATTAAAGCTAAGGCTGTTTTAAAGACCTGCTTTGCTTTGATCCGAATACATATTTCCTTTACAATCAGTTTCTCTTCGCATCCATTTGAGCCTTTTTTTAGGATCAGCTGGAACACCTTTCCTCTTTTCCCCTGTAATCCTGAAAGCAATATAAAGTATGAATAGCCATTGAGACACAGCGCATGCTCAACAGAAACACATTTCTGTGTGGTCTTCCTGCTCCCCACCGGTAGCCAAGGCTTTGGTAGAACCTGATGCAGCACCGTGACTCACACAGCCCATAATGGTTTAACTGAAATCGCAGCAGTACTCACTCTTACTACGCACAGCAGTGTCTTCTGGAGACTTCACAGCGCACGCCGTCAATATGTAATAACACTATGCATCGTGAATTATGGAGTTGCTGGAATCAATGGGATTTTGCATATTAATTGCAAACACACCCAAAAAGACAAAGGAATTTATTGGCTTAATTAGTGTTTCAGCGCTAATAACGTTCAAGCTTCATTCTCACACAAATTGATAAATAGCAGCACGGTGTTACTCCTTGAGGATGCTCTGCCTTTTGAGAGAGGATGCTAAAGTTTACGATCTAAACTCCCTCAGCTGCAGCGATGCACTCAGCAGGGTCTTGGAGGAGTTGAGCTTCAGAGATATTTTCCTAAGCAGGTTACTAGATGCTGGCAAAAGGAGCTACTCCACCCTTTCCACAGATGCTAATGGTGTTTTCCCTGAAGGGTATTTATACAGTGACACTGACTGGGCAAGACACAAAATGGAGCTGGACCACTTCCATCCCTAGGGTACAAGGACCGAGATTCATTATAATACGTCCCCAAACATAGCAGGAAGCAGTTGCCACACTGGCGATCCAAGGGTAGCTACATGTAATGCACTTACGGATTGATTCTGACTCCACGGATGCTAAGAAAAACTAAGTTTGAGAAGAATTAGATTACTGTATCTGGAAGCAGACTTTGGCCCTTGGGCTCGCAGCTCCCAGGAAGGACAGCCCCATGAAAAATGAGGTGCCAGAAGCAGGAGAAGAAAACGTCAAGAATTCAGCTGTATACCAAAACAAAACGGAGAGAAACCCACCTGGATCTGCTCTCCATCACCTCATGCATTCACATGCTGCAGCACAGCACGGCTGACGTGAAGTTTCAGGAACAGCATTACAATAATGAGGGAAGAGCAAGACACTACCTGAAAAGCAGCTTCATCCCCAAGGAGTTAAAACATTTTCTGCATTATCATACCATCAAAATCACATCTTAAAACTAAGATTGGACAAAGAATCATTGTTCATAAAGCCTGTGCTGAGGATAGCTCACATCTTCAAACAAGGTATTCTCCCAGGCATGTTTCTCCCCCATTCTCAGCAGAAGATCTCTCCTCTTTGGGATGGGGATCACATCACAACACTTAAGCAATAAGCAATTTGTTGACAAAGAGAAATGGCACCAAGAAAACATTTCAGCTGCATCCATGACTGGGGTTGGATATTTTTGTTTGTTTGTTTTTCTAGACATGATCTGGCAGCTGCAAGCAAAAAGAAGAGCCAGGATCATGTGGATATCCCCTCGCTGGGAGGAGCGCAGCCAAAGGCTGCAGGCAAGCCATGCTCCCCATGTCACCGTGCTCACAGCGCACTGCAGGAAATAATCCCGCATTAATAGGGCGGCAGATCACAGGGATCAAAAATGTTTTTTCTGTTTCTACCCTAGCTCATGCCAAAAAAACAAAACAGGAGGAAATGCAGCAGAGAGGGATATGCCATCAGCTCCCATGAAGAAAATCTACTCCCATTTATTGGAATACAGAGCTGTGCCACACAGGGTAATGGTTAATTCAGGCGATTTTATAATTGGGAGATCCCAAAGAAGATGGGCATTTATGGCTTTCTCTACAAGGAATCAGGGCCATAACTCACAGCTCCTTCAGAATCACGCTCCGCAAAACCTTGCGAGCAAGTTCCCACAGAGCACTCTGCAGCGGGGGCCAGGACACAGCAGTGGCTCAGCACCTTTCAGGCTGTGACCTGAAACCACCAGCTCTCAGGACTTCAGCCTGAAACACAGCGGGAAAGAAGGGGAATTCCAATATATGTTCAAGCCTAGGACATCAAATCCTACCACAGCCTCAGATTCTTGCCCATCCAGGAGGTAACGCCTCTGTCCCACAGGCTATTTCCAGGGAATGAGCATTGCCCTCTACTGGCCTCTTCAAAACCCATCGTTAAGGCCAGTAATAAACTGGTCCTACATCAAGAGGGATCAGAAGGAGCTCAGCCTCCTGCTTTAACCCACGCAGCCTTCAAAAATGAACCTCACTCAAGGGCAAGTAGGCTCAAGAAATAGTGAAGCATCTCCCCCACTTCTGCTGTGGCACCTGCTATGTGACCAAGGCATTCACTTCTGAACGTGGCTTAGAGAAATGGGCCCTTATTTGCGTATTAGCCACAGCTTATCATCAAGCTGAATCTCTTTCTGCCATTAGGCATGAAACTGGCTGAAAGCAGGCTCTCACCCATAAGTGCCAGGGTGTCCACAGGTAACAGGTTACCTCTCTTATCTGTAATTAATTTTCCAAGTCTCTGTGTGATGCAGACCTTCACAGTAAAGAGAACCAAACTCTGTGGAGTCTCAAAGTCAGTGAAGATTCAGCTAGTCTTTATTTTATTCTGACAGGCTTCTTTATTCCAGAGACAATACTAAGACAGAGGATCTTAACAGGAATTTTTCACACTGTTCAGGAAAAAAAATGGCATGTTACCATAAAAAAAAATACTTAACACAAATATATTAGACTTAAAATAGACATATATGCTATTTTGCCTCTGTCTTCCACAGACCCCTTCAATGTAATTGGTCCGTGGCATAAACAGAAGATCTCTTGAGCATCCAGCAAACTGATTCCCCCTACTTTGAGTTCACAGATTAAACCCACGCATGCAATGTAAGCCACTGAAGGGGCCAAACATTAAATCACTGAGAAAAATGCCCAGAGTTAGTTTCAAAAGCAGTAAGCCCAAGACCAAAGCATGGCTCTTTCTGTACACTGGCTGGTGAAAACTTAGCCCCAGCAGCTCACCTGCTTCACTCAAGCCAAAGGAGAATTTCCTCACCCATCTCCCTAGAGACTTGCCAGGAGCTCCCCAAGCTGGCGAAGGTCAAAACAGAAGAAAACAAGTGCCCAGCCACGAGCCCGCTGGCTTGCAGGAGAGCAGAGTAACCTGAACGCCTTCCTCCAAGGAACGGCTGCAGACGAGGGGGGTGGCTGGCACCCCCCTCAGGGTTCTCAGCAGCATCCTCATTTCCCATTCCATGGTGTTTTGTGTGCTTGGATGTCTCCCTGCTCCCCTTTTTTCCAGGGATCCCTTCTACAGCTGATGCTGCCCATGTACAGTACAAGGATCAAGGATTCACATCAGTAGCACAAAGATCAGGGATTTGTTGCTGCAAGTTGCTTTGAGAGCATGAACACCTGTGTTTTTTATCTTACCTTTTTTATTATTTTAACTTGAGCATGCAGCTGGGCACAGAACAGAAGTGCCCTTTGTCTAAAACTCTGACCTTCCACTCCCTTCAGGGAGGCTTCCCTATCTGCATCACATCCGATCACCTCACAATTTTTAAAAGCATTTGCTTTACTCAGCAAGTGAAATAACACCTCTGTGGGGTCAGACCTCCAGAGCAGACACTGCCTAATGGTTGTTTGAGATGCCAGTATCATTTGGGAAAGCCAGTCCCAGGGAAAGCTCAAGCCAGGCTCCAAGTGCACATTAATGCTCCTCCTCCAACCCAAACCAGGGGACCAGGGTATCCCTGTCACAAACAGCCCTTTCTCCTTGTGCCATGGAACATGCAGAGCCCACGGACCACATCTAAGACAAGGGGGACCCAGTGAAAGCCCAGAGGGTTAGGAGCCTGCCACGGCTGCTTGCTGGGCTGCACGTGACCCTGCTCTTGCCCACAGCCACCCGCAGCACAGCGACTGTCATCCCCATCCGCAACGCTGCCTCTGCTTTTCTGGACAGCTGCACCACCAAGCACTAAAGTTTTTCATCTCCCAATTGCTTTTGCCTGTGTTACTTCAGAAAAAAAAACAACCCACACACTGAGCTACTACCACGATGACTGGGATGGAGGAGCCTGTCCAAGCACCACCGCCACAGACGCTGGGTGAGAGCCATCAACCCCCCACAGGGGCAATCTTGGAGGTCCCTGCAATGAGGAGAGGAAAGAAAAAAGGCTGCGAGCAGCCGAGGGAGACGTTCATTCTATCGATTGTGTAAACTGTCAGTGGAGTGGCAACAAGCATTTTTTTTTGTTTCTATCCCAGGGAATAATCCAGCCTGATAATTAGTACATAAGAGATAAGTGGAAAATGAGACATCTAGTGAGGGTGGTTCAAGCCTCCTCATGACATTGATAATGTGCAGATACATAGATCACTGTCGGGGCAAACCGCCACTGTGAGCCTGTGTCTTCCCATTGCCTCATCAATCCATCATCCGCTTAGCTACTGACACCTTGGCAGGCACACACCACCGGCCCTGCATTTGAATTGCGAGGAGCAGGCTCCACCAGGGAATACAGATTTAAAAATCTAAGATTCAAATTTGTTTAAGTATTGTGAACAGCAATTCCCTTGCAAGGCATCTTCATTGCCCTTTTGCCAAGGGGGAACAGTTGGGTCTTTGTTAGAAGTACAAATTGCTTCTTAATGCAAAGGATAAAGCAGAGCTCAGGCACCTCCTTAGAATTCCTCCTGGCTCCTGCTAATGCTGCTGCATGTCAATTTTAATTTTTTGAAATTTAAACCGAGGACTTTGTGTCTAAGCTCCATTTCATGGGAGGGGAGGGGAGGAATAGTCAAAAAGGATTACGGATCCAGGGGGAATTGGGGATCCATAGCAATTATACTTCATTTGGGTCTCAGACACTGGTTTTCATCATATTCTAAGTAGTACAGATCGACAAAACATTAGAGATTGATAAGTGTCTAACATATGTACCTGGTTATGAACTCTGCTTCCCTCAGCCGGGGGATGTTTGAGGACAGGATGAAGGGAGGAATTGCTTTCTCTCTCTGACTCTCCTCTTCCAGCCAACAAGAAGACAATACTCACCAGGGACTAGGTAGGAGACAGAAGAGACTGTGAGAACTCGGCCATCGCTAGGCTACCCCAAAGTGGGGCCAGAACAAGTTCAGCCCAGCTGTGGTTCCCTTTCCTCCTGCAAAGTCAGGGCAGGGGCAAAGCTCCAGCCTTGGCAAAGCAGTTGCAGTCCAGCTCCTGTCTCTCTTACCTGTGAAACTGCACTAATGCTGCAAAGGGCGGGAAGCTGCAAGGGAGATAAGACTTTCAGGAGGGGAAAATGAAATGATAAGACATTAAAATGAAAGTAAGAGCTTTTATAAATCAACGTAGCTCTTTTAGCTTCACGGGGCAACCCAAATTTACCCAAACTGAGGAGGTTACCTACTGGGGTGGTGATAAAGGATGTGCCCTCCACCAAAGGCTCAGAACCACACGCACTAGTTACATCCCCCTGCGCTTTTAAAAGGACACAGAGTAGCTGCGATTTACCAAGGACCAGCAGGAGAAAACCTTTACAAATTATCTGAACCTGTCAGTCTTCAGTGAGCTCTCTCTCCCAGCCCATCTTGGGGACTGTACAGACCCACCTACAGTCAGGTGTGGCTTCCAACCCATACACACACTGCACAGTGCAGGGGTTTAGAGAGACTCTCTCCCCCGGTGCCTTCTTAGATTTGTCAAGCGTGTTACAGAAACATGGCTTTCCATAATCGCTGATTAAACCGCTTTTCTTGTACTTCACTAACCTCTGGCTCAGGCTCAGACCCAGTAAATCTGTTTAGGAGATCCTCTTCACACCCTCACTTTCACCTCTCGATGACAGCGTGCTGCTTTTTCACAAAACTTTTTTCCCTCTCCCTCTGCTTCTTCCCAGCCCCCCTGAACCATAAGCAAGACCTAGCCAAGGTGCCCCACCCCAACTTTAAGTGTTGCGGCAAACCTAAAGGGCTGAAGCGACACCCACCCTATTTACCTCCCACCCTCCCACGGCACCACCACAGCGCTCCTTTGCAGCACTGGAAGAGACAGACAGCAAGAAGGCATTGTCTAAAAACATAATTTAATGTGGTATTTTGGTGATTGTGGTCAACGACTGAATTCTTTCGCAGACAGGAACAGTTTGACGTTAATGACACCATCATTCACGCGAGCATTGCATTGCACAGAAAAGAAAAGTTTACACTTGACCCCATACAAAGCAGCAGAGGAAAACCAGTTATGGCCCAGTTCCACTTCATGAACAGTCAGTCTGAAAATTCATTATCATAATTAATACTCATTGACAAAAAAAAATGTGACCGGTTCAAATTCCGTGTGCAGCACAGTCCAAACTCATGGTTCTCTTACACCCCCCGGGAACCACTTGAGAGTTTCAAGCTGCCGAGCTCCCCGTGTGACACACAAAACACTGAGGCTGACAAAGGGAGAGGGGGGGTTAAAGCAAACGGGCAAGAGTAAGGAAGGGCATTGCTTGTTTCACTTCTATTTTGTTTCCACAGGGGTAAAAAAAACCCAACCCATACAAACTGATAATGAAGGTAAAGTGACCTGCGGAGAGAGCAGACACCAGCGGGAACAGCAGCATGATGGGGTACAGAAACACCAACCAGCCCCACGCGCATCGGTGGCCAGGCTGCTTGTGTCACGTCACCTGCTTTGTGTTAATCGGGGTATAAAAGAAAGCCAGAGAAAGTGCTGTACTTATTGTTGTTGCCTCCGTGTGCTTTGCCTCCGTCCAGCTTAACGTACACCTCATCGCCGGAGTCCAGGTGCAGCACCACGCTGTTGCTGGCGTAGTCGTAGTTTTGGTCCGCGTCTTGGGCGATGGCACTGGCCCGCACCTGCCAACACAGCCGCGGGGTACGTGAGCCCACCGAGCCCCTCTCCCCCAGCCTGCTCCCCGGCGCCCCGA
>VWZZ01003599.1:283602-318833 GCA_013399095.1 Psophia crepitans | reverse complement strand
GGCGAAGTCCCTGCGGATACCGCCCAAACTGCGCCCCACGGAAACCGGGACGGTCAGGGACGCATCGCCTTGCCCTGTTCACTTGCCGCCCGAAACTGCTTCATCCCTCCATCCCCTCTTCCCTCCATCCCTCCATCCCTCCCTGCCCGCGGCGGGACGGCTCGGCCGGAGCGCCCGGTCCCGCCGGGGTGAGCTCCCTGCCGCCCAGCCGCCCCGCGTTCTGCGGGAGCGGGGAGCCCCGCGCAGGCAGCAGTGTACCCCGGCGTGTCCCCCTTGGCTTCCTCAGCCTGCTCCCGTTCAGCCCCGCGGGTGGATCTTGCTCCCCCAGACATCCGAGTGTAATTAAAGTTTGACAGACCCGCCCCGACTTCCTGAAGCCAGGCAGGGCTTGCCGGCTAGAAGGGCCCCCCCGGGAAGAAGTGCCTTTAGCAGAGTTTAGGTTGGGTTACAGCACAGGTTTTGTGGGTTTCCCTGTGTAATGATGGGTCCAAATCAAGTGGGTTTTTTCCCTCAGTCGAGAAATTGTGATTAATTGTCTTTGATTTTCTGAGTAAACGGTGGTAGCTCAGCGGGAGCTGTCGCACCGTTAGCTGCCTGGAGATCTCCCGTCCTGAGAGCAAGTTGGGATCCTACCCACACATCTCGTAGCGCTGGGTTAAGCGCCCGTCCCTGTTAAGAGAGTAGCACAGTGATATTTCCTAAGGGCAACATTTCTGGGTGTTCCTATGCATTCCTCGGTGCATAAAAAGGGTGAATTTCCAGCGGGCTCGCCCACGTTGAAGGCAGCCTGTTTTGTCTTAAAACGGGCAAAGCTGCAGGTCGCGGTAAGGGAGCCGCTCAGCCTCACCCAGCGCTGGTTGAAGCTGATGGCCTGGAGGCATGCTATGCAAATAGTAGCACGGAGGCTTCTTCCAAGAACCGCAGAAATGCCCTAAGAGCACTTGGGACTCTTTTGTTAGTTTGCCTGAAATTTAAGAAAGGGACATCAAGGCTTTCCCATCTGGAATGTGCGCACTCCAGGACCAGAGCTCGTCTCAGTTACATCCCTGTGTGCATCCAGCCTTTTTTCCTGGGGTTGTTCAGGTTTGCTGTGCTGCTGCTGAGATCAGGATTCAGCCCTGCCCCTTCAAGTCTCTCTGATTATTTTTTTTTTCACATCTATGTATTTGAAGCTGGAAGGGAAATTAATGTTGTAAATGAAAACCTTTCCCTGAGAATTGTGTAGATAGTCGTATTAGAGTAACCATGTCTATTACTTAGCACAATGAAGGTAAATGTTTTAAGAAATGAGATTGTGACGGAGATGTAAGTCCTTTTCCTCTCCTCTGAATTACTAGTTGCATCCCACAGTGTTATTATAAGCCCCCACACCTGTCTAAAGCCTTGTAAAATGGTTTCTAATAGTTGTTTCTGTTACAGCCCTAGTATAATTTTCCATATATTAACTGTGCTAAATACAAATAAATTCACAAATAAATTACACTGCTTTGCCGATCATCCCTTCTTAAGCTTTTGTTAATTTCCCTTTTGTTCTGGTATTTGTCGCGGGCTTGGCTCTCCCCGTGTATGTGAATCCTTGCTATTCCCCCAGAGCTCTGCAAACCCCCCAACCTGGCTTTTTTTAATCTCCTGTTTTCCAAAGGCAGCAGCCACGCTGTAGCTTTTCTAACCCTTTTCTGAATAATTAAGTTCCTGTATCATTTGGGCTCTGTTGCAACTTCCCTATTTGCATTAACTCACTTTTATAATGAGGTGACCGATACTGGGAACTGTGTTCCAAACGGAGGCTCACCAGCCCTTTCTCCAAAACCAGAATAATTTTATGTGATGGGGTCTGTTATTCCCACGGATCAACAAGGACAGATGAAGAAACGTCTTCTAACTTTCAGCAGGACAAAATTGGCACAGTTCTAATAAGGACAGTTGAGCACTTGAACAAGCAGGCAGAGGAGATTACGGAGGTATCAGCAGTTAAGTTAGGTGTCAAATTCTAGCAATTTCATTTGGGAATAATTTAATTACTCCTCCGTCATTCGGTGAGATGGACTGATCACCTAGTTAAGCCCTCCGTCAGATTGCTTTAAGGTAAACACAGTGTGACTTTAATGTATAACTCCAGCAGGATCTACAGTCCTGGAGACCTGCGGTTGTGGGCTGACTGATGTAACGCATCTTGTGCCCCAAGAAGTAGCACCGTGATTGATGAGGCAGCTGGAACCACCCACTGATCCTACGCTAGCAAGTATTTAGGAATATAGCTGCAAAAAGGTGTGTGGCTGCGCTCAGCTTACAATTTTGATACAGGTTGCTACTAGGCTGTTAGGTGCCTGCTTTCTGTACGTGGTGGGATGCACCACAGCAGTGCGAGGGCCAGGAAATCACCAAATCAGCTAATCAGGCAGTGTCTGAAGTACCATCTGCCGTGCAAGGAGGTACCTTGCTTCATTAGAGGTGACAAGTACCAAAGTTTCTCTTAGAGTTAGGCACTTCACCTCTTTCAAAAGGTGAGTCAGGTTGGTGCTCTGTTGCAGGCTACTCAGGGCTGGCAAGACTCAAGTGCCTCTGGGTGTGCCTGGAAAGAGAGAAAGGCACCTGCAGAGCATCCCTGGTGAAACACAAAAGGTTTCTGAACTTCAGCATTAGGTAGCAGGAGCTTTGGTGGTTGCTGTTGTTGGCCGAAGCAATAGTTAAGCATCTAAAAGCTTGCGTGGATCTGACTCGAAACTCTGTTTTCAGACGTGGTGTAAGGACTTAAGGAACCTGACCGCTCAGGGAAGCATTTGACAGGTCAGGCACAATTCCCAAATTTAGACAGTCAAGAACCCAGACACTTTGCACTGAAGCTCCAAAATTTTGGCGGCATGTTAATTTTCATCAGTTATCTCCTCCTTAATTGCTGCTTCAAGCCACAGTCACCCAGCTCAGGATACCAGTAACTCTCAAAAGATGTTTCTGCTCCACCAGATTCATCAGATCTCTCTGCTCCATCAGAGCCATCTCCCGCAGGCATTCCCAGAGAGTTCTGCTGGATGAGGCCTCTCACTACCATCACATGCACTTGCCACTACATACAAGGTAGAGGTGAGGACACCAACCTGGCATGCTGGAGACTTGTTCCAGTCTTTTCCCCTTAACCAGATTGGAGCAGGTTTTTAAAACTATCTTTCCAGTCTTCCAGGAGAATAGTCTCAGCTTTCCAGCTGCAGGGTGTTGTGAGTTGGATCTTCTTCAGCTTGTTCTCTAGGATTTATTGTGCTGTAAAAATAGAGAAATATTCACAGGGGCAGAGGAAGGATGAATAATTCCATGGGCTGGTTAGGGATCCCTCCTGAGAGACACAAAGCAAGCAAGCCAATGACTGAAGGAGCTCAGGGCTGCGCTTTTAAACCACGCCTGCCCCCAAGGCTGAAGCCACCTTACACAGCGTGGCCAGAGTCTGCCCGTCCAGCAGGCAAACGCAGGGCACTGCTCAAGGCTGCGGCTGGCCATCTGTATTCCACAGGGAGGTTTTCAGCCGTGTGATAAGGAGGAGATCTGGGTTCAGCTCGATTTGCTGGCTGAGAAATCCCAACCTGTGTTCCCTGGGAGGCTGCTATGACCCTCCAGGGTGCGAGCTACCCAGGGGAGATGAGGGAGCAGGGAAGAGGGCACTGCATGCCCTCATGATGAATCTGCTCTTCTTTGCATAAAAAGAATTAAAGATTCATTGAGCTAGAAGGAGAAGACCAAAGGTGAGTATGATTCTTAGTTCAGTGGTGAAGGCACCTGCCTGACCTGGAGTTTCACTCTTCCTCCAAGAGCTGTTTGTGAATTCCAGCCAGGAAGGTGAGGTACAAATGCAATGAGAAAGAGAGCGAGTGGCTCTGGCATGCACAATTCCCCTTCCTGAAGGACCATCCGAACTGCTGAGCTAAAGAGTCTTCTGCACTGTCTCACTTTTCTCTTGGAAGGTTTGCTTTTTTGTTTTCCCTTCTCAGCTGCTCAGCACAACCTTAGCTCATGAACTGAAGCATGGGGTTTTCTCCACAGCCAACAGGAGCTGGACCATCCCCTGACCAAACTCGTAACCCTGGCAGGACCCACTGAGGTGTTGGGGTTTCTGGGCAGATGTGCAAGTTGACCACTGTACATTTGAGGTTCTTGGAGGCTGAAGGCAGGTATCTCCCCAGCTGCATGCCTCTAGGCTTGGACAGGAGCTGAGGGAACATTTTTATTTCAGTTTTAGGTGCTTAAATTCTGCTTTAATTGCTCCTTTCAGTTCCCTTTTGGATTTGGCCCTTAATTTGAAAGTGTAAGAAGAGCCGTACCAGCTCAGATCTCTTATTTAGCAAAAATGTCAAGATCAAAGCAAGTCTATGGTGACACTTCCCTGGTATTTTCTCCATGGCTTCAGGACTTCTTGAGCCATGGTAAAACACTTTTAAGAAGCTGAAATCAAGAATTACTGTGAGTAAAGGCACAGACCTTGGGTCAGTACCCTCACCCATCCCAGTGAATAGTTTTGTTTTATTACCTTTGGCACGAGTGATAGAAGTTATGGGTAACATTACCCTCTGATCTTCCTAAGTGCTTCATTCATAAGCTTTCTCACACCACAAGACTCATAGATATTTCTCATTGCCAGAATTAACTACCTGGAACTCCGTGTATTCAACAGCTAGTAAAACATAATAAATATAGTCCTTCTGCTAAAATGTTCACATTTCTTGCTGAAAGCAAATTTGAACCTGTTAATGTTCAGAATGCATATAATATTATTTCCATTCACAAAATATAAATGATAATGATACTGATTATTTTTGCTTAATGAGGGGAAAAGTTTAGAAATGGTTAATGGTATTAACTGCCATCTTTCCCCACAAATACTGTGCACTTGTTTTTGACCTCAGCTGGGGTTCCCAACAGAACTTGTCTCACCAGCACAATGCTGAATTTACTCTCGCTTGATGGACCCAGTGGGTACATGGGTTCCTGCACAGCCAAAAACCCTATTTTATTACACAGAACAAGGACAGGAGCTGGGTCTTGTCTTACTGTCTGTGAGGCAGAGTTGCAATAGCCCACAAAAGCTTGTGCTGCTGTAGCAATACATCAAATTTGGTCCATATAGCCAGAATCTGCCCCCCTATACTGACAGAGTATCTATTACAGATCCTGCGCAAGGAGAAGTCTGGTGCAATCCAAGCAGGCATTGCAGCTGTATAGGCATTATTGTATGTATTGAACACTGTGAACTGCTGCTATTTGCACTTTACCATACCCACTTGCTGTACGTGGAAGACAAAATCAGCTGGATGTCTCTTTTCAAGCGGGTGTTTCGGCAAATACATTTAGCTGTTTACACCAGAGCAGTTCACAAACCCCAGACCTGCCTTCGGGGCACTGCTTGGAGAAATACCAAAAGGTGTGGAGAGAATCAGTGAAAGCCAAATAAAGCTTTCACATCCCCCAAACAGGTGCTGTTCAGCAAACTCAGGAGAACTCAACCTATATTTTCTGGAAAAGATCCATCAGAGTGACTGAACATTGCTTCTCACTTTTGAGCCAGTGGGACTGTTGCTCTTGCCTTCTCTCAGAGCAGGACCTCACCCTGAAGTTAATTCATCAAAGCTTAGCTAAATTCTGTGGGAACTGAGAAACCTCACACAGTGACTGAAGCTGGTGCTGAAGATGCCTGGTCCAAGCGTACGTGGCTGGTCATGTCCCCAAGAAGCTGTTAGGAACTGTACAGGAGCAGCAGGCAATACCTGGCCCCAGCAGCCAGGGTGATGGAGGAGATGTTAGAGGAGCTCCAGACTATTTGGGAGCTCCCCGTTCCCAGAGCAGGTCTTCAACTGGAGCTAAAGTAGGTTTAGAGAGAAACAAAACTGTCCTTAACAAAAGGCAGGATCAGAGCAACATCACCAATCAAACTATGAGGCTTGAATGACATCTTGCTTAAAAACAGTAAATTAAAATGAAGCGAGAGGCCAAGTTTGTCTGCCCTTAACCAGCTGAAGGCTGGAATTTGGGTCACAGCGAGAGCAAATTCAGCTTTCCTTTCCTAATTCTCTGCGTCTCGGTATGTGTTTACAAACTGCTTGAGGAGAAACAGGTTGGCCCCAGATTTGTCTTGTTCAATTTGTCTCCTTAGATAACTAATGCTTTTCCAGCGTGACTGCTGGAATAACTCCGCACTGCCTATACAACCAAGCATCTGCTTTTTTAATTGAGCTAGGGCTTTTTGTACAAAATACCAATAGGGAAACAATAATTTAACACATTTATGGTAAACATAAGAGTAACCTAAATTTGGAGGTCTAGTAGAAGAAAGAGATCCTCCCCTTGCCTTCTGAATATAACACATGGGTACTTGGCCAAGCTGCTCAGCATCGTGTGTGTGTATAAACCAGTCGAAAGACACCCATCTCCCTTCCAGACCCTCTGACATGCCCGGCAGCACTCAACTCTCAAGCTTTTGTGACTTCAGAAGAGGGAAGGGGAAGGCTGGAAGGTCAGAGAGCTAAGATCAGTCCATTTATGCAGATCCCTTATCTTAATTTAGCAAAATTTCCACACTCAACCATGAGGCTGATTATTTCTATTCTGTGAAGGGAAAAAATGCTGCAGGGAATTGATGTGCACGGGCAGCTGGTTTCACCAGCATGAAAGGCACACATTAAAAATGCTTTTGAAGTGCATTTGGGCTTCCCTCTGGGAGTTTACTAAACCTGCAGTCAGGTACCAGAGAGAATTTGTTCCCAGAAGGCAAAGACAAGAATAAAATTCGTAAGAAATAATAGCCAAACCCACAGGTGTGACAGATGGCATTGAATGGACATCTGTTGGAATAACATTCAGTTACCGTGATAAACTTTCACCCTACATCCCCCAAAATTAAATGCGTTCCTCTGTTAATCACGTAGCATGAAGAGGAAGATGTGAGGATTGGAGATCCAAAACCAAGGGTGACAGGAATTGGCTTTACACCTCCGTCGGGTGTAGGAAACACAGAGCAAGCAGGGTGTAAAAGCCAGAGGAAGGCATATGGACGAGGTGGGGCAGATTGTCCACCTTCATAATGCTTTGCTGTGGCTCATGGTGCCCAGTGGAGAGGAGCTGTTTCGCTGAGCAGAGGCAGCTGTAACGTTTGTGCAGAGACAAGTTGCTTTGTTGTATTCAGACAAATAGCCCCAGATTAAGAGGTTTGACTGCCCCTTCTAGGGGAAGAGTAATTTGGGGTGTTGCTAGAGAGGAGACAGAGAGCTGGAGACAAAGGTCAAGGAGAACAAGTCCCGGGGTGGTGGCACAGATCAGTCGGACAAGGTCACGTACCTCTGGGATACTCAGGGAATTAATAACCACACTAACTGTGACAATTGTTTCTGAAAAAGCCTCGTTAAGCTGAAAGAAAGAGTAACCGTGAGAGAAAAACACGGATTTCTGTAAAAACGAACCTTCAAATAAGCACCAAACCAAAGTAGGCACGATGGCTTTGTGAGATTAAAAAAAAAAAAGTTTGATTAAAACATGGTGAATTTGTCCCAAAATATGTAGCCATCTATGATGACTCTTGAATCTAAACCCAAATTAAAAGCATGACAATAGGCTTTATTTAGAAACATCCTGACCTTTCTCGTATGACTCTTGTCCTGCCTTCTCATTACTTGTCATTCTCAGTCACTGTATCTTGCTTAAATGAAAAGTGTAAGCTCTCCAGGGCATAGGACTGCGTCTCTTTTTTTTCATCTGCTCTCTACAACAATACACACAGCAGGGAGACTCTTAGAACTGTTAAATAAGACACAAATAAAACATTTCATCTCCAATTTTGCAACTTTACTGAATTTCTCTGCAAGAAAAAAAAAAACAAACAAAACCCTCTAGTGTGGATATTAGTAAAAATTGTTTGCTCATGTAGGTGAAAGTGAGGCTAAATAATAACCACAGAAAAGCAGCGTTCTCCTTGGTAATGATGTTTATTAAATTGCAGAACGGCTCCTGGGGGAGAGCAGTGGAAGCCCATTGCTTGGGATTTTTGAGAGCGAGGTTGGGCAAAGCCAGAGCCCGCACTGCAGGGCTCGGTGCCCCGCTGGCAGGAAGACGAATGAGAAGCCCTAACAGTCTTCTCTATTTTGTTCTTCTATGATCCTTATAAGAGAGATTGATGCTGACAGCATCCAGGTGGCGCGTCCATGACTCAGCTGTCACGTCACTGCTTACGGCTTAAAGCCAGTGAGTCAAGGAATGAAAAACAGGTGGAAGGAGGAGGAGAGCCCTCCTGAAGTGCTCACCTCCAGCCATCTCTTGCTAAGCGAGCGGGGCCAATTGCAGACCACGGGGACATGAAAGAAGGAGAGGCAATGACAGAAGGAGCGGCTGGTCAACTTTCTCCAAGGGCAGCAGGGTTGCAAGCTATTCTCCACGCCTTACGTGATGTGGAAGAAAAGCCTGGTGTGAGTTAATGGACTTGTGAGAGCCAGAAGTGTCCACCCTATGTGGTAGGTCTGAGGCCTGCTGGCTCTTGTAACTATGCTCCATAGGCAAAGCTGTAGATGAAGTAAATATTAAATCCATCTAGTTTAGTTCATGCTATACAGAAAAGGTAACATCACAGATGTCTGGCCACATATTTTCATCAATGCACAGTTTACTATTATGGATCTGATTTCAAGCAACACTCTAAATCTTGTTCTGAAAATAGGTCTTCAATGTGCTAATGATTGTGAGAACGGACACTATTTCTCTGAAAAGCCAAGAAGTCCTAGAAGACAGCAACAAGACTTCTTGGAGGCAGACTCCTAGGTTCAGATGGCTTCTGAGACACTGTTGCCTGTCTGGGAATGTTCACAAAAAAAAATCTGCCACATCTAAGATCTAAACCTGAATCTATTTTTATTTTTTTTTGCCACTGCCTTGATTTCAAGGCCAGCTTCTTGTACTTCACAGTAGCAGAAGGTCAATGGCATCTGCAGAAGGTAGGTACTCCACCCCTGTCTCTGCCTTTGGGCGTGATCAATGTCTAAGACACGGAAACCTCTCAGGGATGGAAATTTCATGTTTTTCTGTTGTGGTTTAACCCCAGCTAGCAGTCATGCAGCCACTCACTCACTCCCCTGTGCTGGGATGGGAGAGAGAATTGGAAGACTAAAAGTAAGAAATTTTGTGGGTTGAAATAAAGACAGTTTAATAGGTAAAGCAAAAGTCACACATGTAAGCAAAGCAAAGAATTCTTTATTCACTAGTTCCCATCAGCAGGCAGGTGTTCAGCCATCCCCAGGAAAGCAGGGCTCCATCACACCTAATAGTTACTTGGGAAGACAAACGTCTTAGCTCTGAACATCTCCCCCTTTCTTCTTCTTCCCCCAGCCCCTTATAAGCTGAGCGTAGAATCACAGAATCATAGAATCACTAAGGTTGGAAAGGACCTCCGAGATCAAGTCCAACTGTCAACCTAACGCCACCATGCCTACTAGACCATGTCCTGGAGTGCCACGTCTATGCGTTTTTTGAATGTCTCCAGCCTGACGTCATATGGTATGGCATATCCCTTCGGTCAGTAGGGGTCAGCTGTCCCAGCTGTGTTCCTTCTCATCTTCCTGAGCACCCTCAGCCTACCCACTGGTGGGGTGGGGTGAGAAGCAGAAATGGTCTTAGCTCTGTGTAAGCACTGCTCAGCAGTAATGAAAACATCTCTCTTATCAACACAAATCCAAAGCACAGCCTACTATGAAGAAAATTAACTCTATCCCAGCCAAAACCAGCACGTCTCCCCAAGAAATGCTTCTTGCAATGCTTCATAATCTCTACCATACACAAAAACATTTTTCAGCATCTGATCTTAATTTTTCTGTTGCAGTTTAAGCCTCTAATTCCTTCTCTTATCCATCACAGACAGAGAGAGCAGGTAATACCCTCCCTTTTGGTGCGAGCCTTTCACACACTTGACAATTCCTACCTTGCTTCCCTGGTCAGTCTGTCCTTCAGAAGCTTCCTTCAGTTCCATCCTTCTTCATCCCTGTTTTTCTTCTAGAGCTCTGATCATTCCCACTGCTCCCTCTGGACTTTCTCCCATGGTCCACATGTTTTCTGATGTGCAGTGCTCAAGACTGGGCACAGGAGTCTTTGGCCAAACCTTTTTGATCATCTATTTCATGACAGCACGCCACTGTTGACTTGTATCCAGCTTGTGATCCCCATCAGCCACAAACCCTTCTCCAAAGAGCAGTCTGCACCCTGTACATCCCTGACTACTTCACCTCCCAGTTGTCCCTGCTGAACGACATTCTGGTCTCCTTCCCATATGGTCTTTGACTTGCCACTATTATTTGGACTTCTCAACCTCTCCTTCAGCCTGCCAGCTGCCACCACCTGCTTGTGAGTTTAATAAGTGTTCCCTGTCCCATCACTGGTGTCTTTACTAGTGATATAAATAGTACCAGTCCCCTAGAGAATCCCATCTTCCCTTCTGGCAATGACCAGCTGATAAGTTCTCTGTTCAGCTGTGGTTTGGATGTTCCTGCAATGTTAGGAACAATCTTCCCTAACAATATCATGTGTAACAGCGTTAAAAGCTTTTTAAAAGTTGAGGTATATGGTACCTACTGCTTTGCTACACACACAAGGAAGGAAATTATATTGGTGTGATGCAACCGATTCTTGCCAAAAAGAAAAGTGTGCTGGCTGTCACCTATCCCTTCATTACATGAGCATTGCATGTTTTGGTAGCTGCCAGGAAGATCCTCATGCATCGACGCCCTCTTGTGCAAAGTGCTATGCAAACTCAGAACCAAAAGATGGATCCTGTACCAAGAAATTCACCATCTAATTAATCTTAATTTTTTCCCAAAAAGAAAACACCAGCTCCTTCCTTATTAGATTTCACACTGAAATATCTAGGAAAAGGAGAGTCTTTGTTCTGCAAACCTGTTTTATCACAAAACAAGATGACCATGTCTTTCTGAGACATCCCAAACAAGTAGTTATTACCGGCATCATCAAGACCCATATCTAAGCTTTGATTTTAACTGCATTAAGCCTTGCTTAAGGCTAAAAGACATCATCTGTCTGCATTCCCCTCACTTTGCTCACTCACTGTCTGCTCCACCTAGGATGCAAGTCAGGCAGTTCTTCGGTTTTCAAACCTGACTGCTTCCAGCACGAGTGACACATCTTATGGTGACACAAGTGCTGCAGGGTCTGCAGGAATTGTCTGAAAGCCAAGAGCTCTGTCCAAAGAAAGGAAAAATGGCAAGGATATAGTTATGTGAAGTGAATGAGTAAAAGGCATCAACTGCAAGACTGCAAGGCGCAGTAACTGGAAACGTCGCGTTTTGCACTGCCCCCGCTGTGCAAAGTAAACCTGTTTTTAAAAGTGCTAAATCATGGCACTGGCTGTGGCGAGCCATGAAACTTCATCTTATTTTAGGGAGTTTTGGTCTTCACAGACACAGGAGAGACTGTTATCAAGCTAAAATATTCCAGCCAGATAGTCTCTGACTCTGTGTTTGCAGATCACCTGTGACAGCAAAACGTGGGCTCTGCTGTTGCTTCTGGAGTCAGTTAGTAACAACTAATGTTGTTTATACGTGCAAAGCATTTGGAATTAATTCCAGTTTTGTGCTCTATTTAAGTGTACTTTTAATTACCCTTGATTAGGATAAAGAGGATCATTTTCTTTTACCAATTCACAGGTTATTCAGAACATCTGGAAACTAAAGCAATTCTTTGCACACCAGTTTATTAGCATAAACTTCAACACTTCCACTCAAAATACCTCATGAGTGGAGAATGGATGAGGCATCTGGCATGGCATGGATGACCTGGGACCTAGGTGCCATGGAAATGGATGGACGTGCAAACCTTTCCTTACCATAGACAGGGTCTGTTGCTCAACCACACACATTCGCCCAGCTTCTAGGTGTTTACAGGCCGGAGTGACAAAAGGTCCAGACTGGAAACACTTATTTTACCCATCCATCTTGCCTTCTCCCAAGCAGCAGCTTTCTGAGATGAAGCCCCCATGAGGCTGCCATCAGCCCTGGCTGGTACCAGCAGGGAATGGGGGGTCTGTTCTGGCTCAGCGTAGCAGGTGCCGGTGCAATGCAGCTGCCTCTCCATCCGCCTCTCAGCTCTATTAAATCTCATCTTTCAAGGCTGCTGTTGAGGCCCCTCTGCTCGTTTCGGTGAGGACTTTGCTGAGGCAGACTCCAGCTTGCCTGAAGGTGGAGCTCACTGCTTTAGCAGCTGCAAAACCCAGCTCCAGAGGCCAGGCAGAGGTTATCAGTTCCGAAACCGGCCAGTGTGGTGGCCCCACAGTGCCCGGCTCAGCTTTGCGCTCACATCTACAGCTTTAAAGCCGCTCCACTAGCCAGACCTTTGTGGCACATGAAGCACACCGTTCCATAAATAAGAGAGAAGAGCCAGTGCAATGAGTCCAGCATCTTCATCACAGCAAGCACAGTATCTTTTCTCATGGAAGGACCACACTACAGCTAGGGATGAAGCCCAGGCAGGCTGGTTTTGTAGCTGAATGCAGCCCTGAGGCTCCATGCGGGACCTCCCACCACCACGCTGCCCCAAGCATGTCCATACTGATCAAATCAGGAAGCAGGCAAGGATGCCAGTGATTTACTGGGAGTGCAGGAGGCTGCTCACTTTAATATATGGCACGTATGGCATGAGAGTGTTAATGGAATTTATACTGTAAAAAATTATCCCCACACAAAGTGTGGAATTACTTGGGAGGATTTATGCAATGGACATAAAATCCAGTGGAAACAGTCTAACCTTTCTGAGGCTTATTAAGTTTTGTCTTTATTTATGGAAATGTTTTAATTTATGCAAGGCCAATGCCAGAAAAAATGCTATAGATTAGTCAGAACCTAGTTCTTGCTATTTATAGGCTTTCACAGATATATTCTTCTCTTGTTTACATCAGGAGTAAAATTATTTGAAGTCACTGGGCCCAATCCAAAAACCTCTACATAGCTCTGTTATGGGTACCAGCACTATGGTGCCAGTTGACCCTCAAATGATGTTAATAAAGAGAAAAAAATGTCAGTTACAAAGAACATTAAAAAAAATGCTTTGTATCCTGCTTACCCTTGTTGTATACGTTACATTAAATATACAGGACTGTAACACTCTTCCATCCTTGCCTGTGTGCAGGCAGGAAGATGCAGGACTCCCTGAGGACAACAGGGTTTCCCTGGGGCCCTGAGGACAGGGTGGTGCTTACGCCTTGGTGGCGAGGAGGATCTTTAGCCAGGTTACTAAAGAAAAGATGACACTTCAGTAACCAGGCTGCTTCTCCATCAGGGCTTACCCCATACCCACAGGTTCAACGAAACTGTGACAATGTCCTTCAAAAATTAATGTTCCTACAAGTGTCATGAAAAGCAGAGACATAAATCAGTGCTCGGTGACAGGAGACAGAGCATCCCCAAGGGTTACACCATCTCCAGTAGGGCTGGCCAGCCAGGTAGGACACTTTCAGCCAGACATCAGGAGTGTCACACACAGGGTGGAGTTTGTCATACAGAGTGAGGAGGTGGGTGGAGGGGGAAAAATGCACAAATCCATCGGAAGACAGGCTTCTGTTGTTCCTCAGTCAACACATCTTACTCATTGCATCTAAATCCTGCACAAATTTCACCCTGTACTTTTCCACAGCTGTGTCATTGAAGCATCTTAATTTCTACTTCAATTTCAGACACTAACGAATACAACCTTAAAATACCTGCCCTGAGGTCTTCTGGGGTTATTAACTGGAGGTGACAATAAATGAGCTCCAGCAAATCTTGCTCCAGTGGCTTCCAACACCATCACCCCACTCATCTGCTTCAACTTCTCCCCAAAGTCACTGCAAGCAGCTGGCAGAGGGGAACCAGGTCTGGCTTCCCAGCACCTCCAGCTTCCCAGCCCTCACCCCAAAACCAGGCAAAACAGCACCGATGGAGGTTGGTGTCCTGTAAAAGAAACTGGTAAGTCAGCATCCCCGAAGCCCACCATAAAGCAAATGCAGGAGGAAACCAAATGACACTGGGCAGAGAGTCTCTGATCTGGCCTTTGAAGACCTCAGCCCTAGGAATGAGTTTGAAGTGAAACAGTATGCCTTTTAGAATAGAATAGAATAGAATAGAATAGAATAGAATAGAATAGAATAGAATAGAATAGAATAGAATAGAATAGAATGATTAAGGTTGGAAGTGACCTCAAGGATCATCTAGTCCAACCATCCCCCCACCACCTATTACCCACTAAACCACGTCCCTAAGTACCATATCTAACCTTTCCTTAAACACCCTCAGGGATGGTGACTCCACCACCTCCCTGGGCAACCCGTTCCAATGCCCAACCACCCTTTCAGAGAAGAATTTTCTCCTCATCTCCAACCTGAACCTTCCCTGGCGCAACTTGCAGCCATTTCCCCTTGTCCTGTCACTAGTTATCTGCGAGAAGAGGCCGACCCCCAGCTCACCACAACTCCCTTTCAGGTAGTTGTAGAGGGCAATAAGGTCTGCCCTGAGCCTCCTCTTCTCCAGACTAAACAAGCCCAGTTCCTTCAGCCGCTCCTCATAAGACCTGTGCTCCAGACCCTTCACCAGTTTCGTTGCCCTTCTCTGGACACGCTCCAGGGCTTCGATATCTTTCTTGTGGTGAGGGGCCCAAAACTGGACACAGTACTCGAGGTGCGGCCTCACCAGGGCTGAGTACAGGGGGACAATCACCTCCCTGTTCCTGCTGGCTACACTATTCCTGATACAGGCCAGGATGCCGTTGGCCTTCTTGGCCACCTGGGCACACTGCCGGCTCATGTCCAGGCGAGCATCAATCAGCACTCCCAGGTCCTTTTCCTCTACACAGCTTTCCAGCCACCCCGCTCCCAGCCTGTAGCACTGCCTGGGGTTGTTGTGGCCAAAGTGCAGGACCTGGCACTTTGCCACATTAAACCTCATCCCATTGGCCTCTGCCCAGCGATCCAACCTGTCCAGGTCCCTCTGCAGAGCCATCCCACCCTCCAGCAGATCAACACTTCCTCCCAACTTGGTGTCGTCTGCAAACTTACTGAGGGTGCACTCAATTCCCTCATCCAAATCATCAACAAAGATGTTGAACAGGATGGGCCCCAGCACCGACCCCTGGGGCACACCACTCACGACCGGTCGCCAGTTGGATTTGACTCCATTCACCACCACTCTCTGGGCCCAGCCATCCAGCCAATTATGAACCCAGCGAAGAGTGTACCTGTCCAGACCATGGGCCGCCAGCTTCTCCAGGAGAATGCTGTGGGAGACCGTGTCAAAGGCTCTGATTTTCCTCTGATTTCTAAAAGTAAAGAATTTTTAAATCTCCCTGATGAGTAACTGTCTTTGCCCCATGGAACAGAGAAGGGTCTGGGGTGGGGGCAGACAACAGGAGGGGGAATTTGGACCTCAGAGCCCAGATTTTGCCACTGACCCAGTGGCATGGACCCAGGCTTTTCTCAGCTCTCTCCAGACAAGGCAAATTAGGGTCACCTCCAGGCTTTGGAAGAGCATTCTCTACAAGGCTTTCGGACCACCTCCTCCACACTCACCATCACCACTTCCACTTTCTTTGTTGTTGTCCTCCATCTGGTGCCATTTTGCCCACCTGAGCTGTGTCTCTTCTCCTCCCTTCTCCATTCACTGCTTCATCTCCATCTTGGTTCTTTCATACCCCAATTCCCATCCCAGTTCTTCAGGTCCTGCACCTCTCCCCACTGTGTCCAAATTCACTGAGGTCTGTTCCCTACACCAAATCTAACCCCCACCTCTCATTTAACACCTTCATCCCTCCACTCCACACAACTTCCTACAGCAGCATCCCAGCATGGTCCATCCCTCCTGCATCCACGCTGGGAGCACAGACAGCACCAGGAGACAGTCCCCAGGCCGTGCCCAGCATGCTGGCAGGATGGGCAGGGACGGGGAAAGCCTGGTCTGTAAAGGTCTCTCCCACCACCCTCCAAAGCGGTGCACACAATGCACAGGGGCTGCGCTGGGCACTGGCAGAATCCCTTGGGAAAGGAGCTGCTGCCCCCGTCCCGCACCTCTGCTACGCACATGTGAGCTGAGACTTTTCAGGCTTACCGCTTCACCCAGTCTGGGGTTTAAATAGAATAGAATAGAATAGAATAGAATAGAATAGAATAGAATAGAATAGAATCATTAAGGTTGGAAGAGACCTCAAGGATCATCCAGTCCAACCGTCCCCCCCCCCCACCTAATAGGGGTGATACAACCTGGAGAGCATCTGCCATCACAGTTGGAGCTTCTACTCCAAAGCATAGACTTTCTTCTAGGCAAAACATCTGTAACAATTTCTATAATATAGCTAAATTGCCTGATTTTCTCTAAATTTATTCCCAAGAATAACTGCCTGCTGCTGGCTGACAATTTGCGTTGCTACATACGAGCAAATACAATCCGACCATGTGTATGTGTCACTGCAAGCTGACAAACGTGCAAAGAGCTAATGTTTGATAAAGTTATAATCACATGAAAACCAGAATCTTACTGGGAAAAATGTTTAGAAGTCTTAACTGTGGACATCACAATCTGTATTACTCGTAACAGGGTAAGGACTAATTTCTACATTATTCTGTATCACAGAGAAATCTGAAAACAATGTTCATATTTCATTTATTCTCCAGTGAAACTCCCTTTCAAATCAAATCAAAGTTAGCTGAAAGTAATGTTTTGCCACAAAAAAAAAGGACCTTCAGATTTGTTCTGTTTCCATCATTTCACTTATATTTTTCATGTGTTTTTGAATGATGCTCTGCAAATCCTACCCTGTGCTACAGAACCGCCTCAGCACCTCCCGGCTCCTGTCTCTCTGAGCTCATCTGTTTACTCTTTGCTGTTATCTCATCAAACTGTGCAACGTGGTCAGCTGTGCCGTTCGACAATGCATACTGACCCACATTAAACGGGGGAAAAACATTAGTAAATGTGATATTTTTAAGCAGGATCTTACGCATGCTCTTTAACCAACACCTGATGTGGCACGTATGCAGATCTGCCTTTGAAAGTGTCGTTTAGGGGATGACGCCGGGAGGATTCCCATCCTCCGAGTCTGCCAACACCGCCGGCATTTCACTACAAACACATTTAGACAGATGGGTGGGCAGGACGGCTTTCACAAACTGCCAGCCAGGACTTCTCCAAAAGCTGTGTTTGCCTGCTTAACAGTTACAAAAATGGAAAAGAAGAGGGTGGAAAACGTAATAAGCGATGCATCGGCGTTACTGAGCAGTTTTAACTGCTTGCGCAGCGCAGCTGGTGCGGAGGTACAGCCCCGTGCGGGAATGGAGGGGGTTTGTTGCTGAAGCACCATCACTGAGCTCCACAGAGCCACCACGAAATCCCACCTCAATTCCCATCCCCATTAACCGCAAAATATGTAGGACAAAGGTGCTGAAAGGATATAGTGGGTTTTTCTCGCTGACCTGTCGGAGGGGTTGTGCACTGCATGGTGAAAAATGAAGTTCAGCCACTTCAAGGATGGGGGATCAGATCTTCACATCAAGTCCACCTTGTCCCAGCTGCTCTGCTCCCAGGTTCATTTCATGTCTTGATCGTTCGCTGGCAGCCCAGTGGGGTCCATGGAGACCTTACGAGTTTCAGTACCATCCTTGTTATTCATTGTACCCAGTGTTAGTCTGAGGCCGTGTTTTACAGGACAAGTACAGCCAGGGCAGGGGGCTTGCCCTGGTTAAGGCAGGGGCTGTGACCCCCATGAATGCCGAACCCCATCACTCGGTGGCTCCAGAGAGGAGACAGGCAGGTTGGCACTTTGGATCCAGGCTCAATGGCACAAGGACCTGACTCCATGACTCCTCCTCACATTCGTATTGTATATTCACATATATTATATGAATATATATATTGTATATTCAAATTGTCTTACTTACCCATGCCTGAGCTACCCAGCCCACTTCAGCCTCCACAGCAAGGCATGCGTCCTGCCTCCACCTCCCAGGGCTCCCAGTGCCAGTGTCAATGAAGCTATCTCCCAAAAATAACAAGCCAGGTCCCTCTCCTGACTGAGTGTGGAGTTTCCCAAGGAACTTGAGGAGGAAAAGTATCAATGCAAAACCTAAGCACAGCAGCAGGGCTTGCACCAGCAGCCATAATCGCACCGAAGGGCACAGATGAGGAGCTTCAGCACAGACAGAAGAATAACCAAGCGCAGGACACCACTGCTCTGCCAACAGGAGCTCACAGAGGGATGTAACCGGTGCCTCCTGCTCCTTCCAGTCTCCAGGCTCTGCTTTGTGCCCCACTGCAACTTGCTGCTGTTGGGTTGTTCAGCTCCCTCTCTGCAAGCACCCTGGCTACCGGGCTGCGTTGCGATCCCGCTGCGGCTGCTTGCTTGTAGGTACTGTAACATGAAGGGGCAAAACCTCCGTGTTTAGATCTTCCACATGTACTGCTTGGGGGTTTGGAGTGATGAAGATACGATGGGTGAAATTCCCTTTGTCCTCAGGGCAAAGATCGAACTCCAGTTCTCCAGGCAGGGTGGTGTCCATGCTTGTCAAATCTTGGTTTAGTCCTCTCAGCATCAAACTGAGAAACAGCTTTAATCAATCACTCTAAGTAATGATGGAGAAATGGGAAAAATTAAAAAGACCCCCCCCAAATTCAAGAATATTTATTTTCAAGGCAGTATTTAAAAATAAAGATCTGAAAGTTTAAGCGCCTGTTGATTCAGCCACCCACTCTCGTTGCAATTCTCTGGCAACAATAAAAAAATAGGAGGTTGAAATAAAATAATGTAAAAAACACCAAATAAATAAATGCCGCTGCAGTGACAAGCCACTTCACTGACCACTTTAGCCTTGTGAGCTCGTGCTCATGAGGAGACAGAGCTGGGACTCAGCCAACAGCGGGACCATGAGAAGCAAAGAAACGGAGGGTTTATGGTCCACCCCCCACACACATATTTCAACCTCCTGGCACACTGTTTGTCAGTGAGGTGGCCGAGGGGCACAGGGCACCCGAAAGGCTGCTCCAGACGGGAGGGAGCTGGGCACAGGTAAGCCCGATTTACCAGCAGTGGTTGCAAGGTGCCACAGAAAGACAAAATCCTACTGCCGAGCTGGCACTGGACAACTTCTCCTGGGCCTGAATGTTGTTTTGAGAAAGCAAAACCCCTGTACGGAGACCGTGAGGTGTCCAAAGGCTGGCAGTGGCACTGAGTCCCTACGCAGAGCTGCGCGAGGCTCCCTTGGAACGACAGCTCTGCAGCGGGAGTCAAGCTCCACAGCCCGACCTCGGCGCGGATACAGAAAGAGAAACAAAGCGCTTCAGATTTGTCATTGCCTGTTCTTCATCTGTGCAATCCTGCTTGTGCTTTGCTTTAGCACAGCAATATCCCCGGGGTCTCCTTACAAACCTCCCCGGGGAGCCGTGTCTCCTGCACCCCTCGTCCCCAGCGCTCGCGGCAGGGCCACCGCGGGGACCCTACCCTCAAATCCCCCCTCCCTTCTCCCCACTTCCCATATGAGATGTTTGCCTTAAACCAATGCTGACTTAAATGTTTTAATCATCACACAAAGTTCCTCCTCCTGGCTTTATTAATTCATTGACAATTTGGGAAGCTTTGCATATTAGCTTCAGCACAACCTTACACAGTGGCCATCAAAGGCTGAATTTGTCACAGCTGCATCCCAGTGTCACACCAGTAATCCTTTTTCCAAGTTAATTGGCCCAGGCGTGCTGCACACACCACTGCATAAAGCTCCAGTTTCACCTCTGCGGCAGCACGAAGCAGAAGCCAGCTTTGCTCCTGGGCTGATGTCCTTACGCTGGCAGCGTGGAGCCTCCTGAGCTGGTGTCACACACCCCGGCACGCTCGCACCAACCAAGCCCGACACAGCGCGGGCAGCCCGGAGGGCTGGGTATCAGGATGAGCGCGCGCAGCTAAAAATAGTTCAGAAACTGCAAAAGCAGGGCATTCACCTGGACACCAAAGCAGCGACTTCCTTCCTTCCAGGGATCACATGCAACCAGTATCTCTGTCGAGTCACGGGGAGAAGGAGGATAATTCAGTCTGCTGTGCTCTGAGGGAACATCTCTCTCCATCACCTATAAAGAGACTCTATGCCAACCCTTTACATCAGGCGCCTGAGAACAGACAGCATGAATAGCCCCTGTGTTTTTATTTACTCTATCTGCCACTTTGTTATTCAGGAAATAATTTTATTTAGTAGCTCATATTAGAGGAAAAAGAGTTGTATACAAAAATGGAGCCAAAACACCTCTTCACACATCTCAGGCTACATTGCATGATAAATTTGGCTGGCCAAGCCTTTGCCTCCAGCTACAGAGAGACCCCAGCCCACACATGGCCCCTTGGGGTTTGCCCAGGGGAATTACACCCCTCCTGGGATGGGCTGCCAGGGTCCTCCCTGCTGAAGCAGACACCCTTGGCACCTCACACAGTGTGCTGTACTTCGATGTCACACCTCTCACCAGATCTTTCTCCATCTCCTCAGTGCCCCCAAATCAATATAGTGCCTGGCAAATTAATTTAAGCATTAACGTGCCTGCCAGAAATGGTTTCCTCCTCCCTGCCCTCAGCTCTGCTCCCCACACGAAGGCACAAAATGGTATGTTTTGAACACACTGATGCACATCTATAGGTGAACTGTACGTTACCCTATAAATTAGGAATTAAAGATCTCTAACCCAATAGCTTCAAGACAGCAAATCCACAAAGAGATGCATCCTCTTTTCTGTTTCTCAATACATTATGCTTGCTGAAGTCCAGGACAACGCCTGGTAGGCACCCCAGCCGTATTTCCAGTGGTACCAGCACATACAACATGGCCATACAAACTCACACAGCTGGGCTCGCTGGAGCTCCAGATACCTGCAGGACTGACCAATTCCCCTGATGACCAACTCCAAGCAGTGACACGACCCAGTGGCTCTGCCAGGGCCGTGGTAGAAAGGAGGGAGCTGCACTACAGGGCTGGAAAGGGCTGCATCATGTCCCTTCCAAACCCATGAGGACCTCGAGTGAATGCCCTGATCCCCATCAGTGCTGTGAGAGCCGGCGCAGGCAGCTGAGACCCGTAAGGGCAGCTTCAGCTGCTCTGTGCTCGTGATGCTCAGCCATGGAGATCCCAGACAGCACAGGTTAATGGGCTGCCCACATTTCGTAATCCTCACAAGCAAACTCTGCCAGGAATGATTATAGCCCTCGAGAAAGGTCATGCTCTATCAGGGCTCCCTGCTCGATGCATTGGGATGTGTTTTCTTCACACTTGCATGTAGCTGCCAAGGGTCTGTTATTTCCAGGCATTTTATTTCTGACAAAGCATTTCTGTTGGTAAGCACCCACTGCTTGCTGCTGAGCACGGCTTCCAACCACCCTCCCTGCAGCCATAGGAGAGGAGAGGAGAAGCACGGAGAGGAATCAGCTAAATCCACATCCAGCCACCTGACGGGTGGTTTCCATACACATTGGGGACCCCTGGACCTCAGAGGAAAGGACCTGTGGGAGCGCAGCCCGTTCTCAGACACAGCATGCAATACAGGCAGCACGTGCACTGCCCGTGCACCGCCCAGCCATCCGCTTGGACTGCTTCCTTGATCTAGCGCTGGGAAGGGGAATTCATCAGTGTGTTGAGTGGTTCTGGTTCTGAGCAGGCAAGGCTTAATATGAGCAGTCAGGAGGAGAAATAATCCTTTAAAATTGCAAGCAAAGATGAATAAATGAGTGCTTTTAATTTGCAGCCTTCAAAGCCCCATGCTGGGGTGCTGAGGCACCCCAGGGATCAGGATGTGTCCTCTGCTCGTGCCCATGCAGCTCCATGAGCAAGCGGGGCATCTCCCGCCTGACCTGCCGCTGCTCTCACCCTCTCTGAGATCATTGTTCAAGGACTCTCCATTTCCTCCCTTATCTTCCTATCAAGTCTCTTCCCTGTCCTTTGATCCTCTTTTTCCCTCTCCCAGCCACCGGATGTGATGCTTTCCCTCTTGGCAGGCACAGAGGCCCCGTTCTCCAGCAGGAGCAGGGCCATCTGTGTGGAGTGCTGGTGACATGTTGTGGCTGGGCTGGTTAATCACACCAGTTCCCAAGAGCTACCAAAGCTGGTTGGATCCAGGATCCAGTCTAACACAAAATACTCATCCTGTCCCCCCAAACCTGCACAAGCCAGCGAGGGCTGTGGTTATCCCTGTGCTATAGGCTTAGCCTTTCTGCCTGGTATGGTTAGAGGTTGGAGTCTGAAGGCTCCTACATTATTGATGTGTAATTATGGACATTCATGGAGTATTATTTAACACACTACCTTGACTCTAAAAATATTTGGATTTAAGCTTGAACCTGATGATATTTACATATAAAATTCTCAGCTTAGCACTGCTGGCGGGCCCTGCAGTTCAGTAACCCTCTTAATTAAGGCTCTGACGGGGCTCGATGTTTAAGGCTATGGTTAAATCTATTGACTTAATAAAATTAAACATGCATAATTATTTATTGCAACTAGTGCAGCCATGTGTGCCTAGCCTATTCCGGTCACACTCACCCTATGCACTCTGGCTTTGTGTTTAAATTGTGTATTGTCATACGGAATGCTGGGGCCAGGCTCTGGCACTACAAGCCAGATAATAATTTAACTCACATTATACTGATTTAAGGCAAAAGGACTTCTTGCGTGCTAAAGCACATGAATACATTGTTATAAATTCATAAATCATTATCAATTTATTTATTAATTGTTATCAATTGCTCAAGCCTGTGTTTACCAACCCAGAGCACAAACACAGCCCGCGTCAGCCGGTGGAGGGTAGCTGCAGCACCCGCGAGTGCTTCCAGCACAGCGGTGCCCAGAAAACATTTGAGCCCTTCCTTGTGCCCTCGTGCCAAACCGAGGTTTCACAACCGTGATATCAAGTTATTTAAATACTGCCAGTTTATGCAGCATCTCAGTTATCCTTTAATAGTATACTTACTTTTTTTCTCAGAAGAGAGTGGTGTCTAATCATGTCAGGATTTTCTTAAGTAATTCTGCCTCAGGGTAAAGAGTATTTTTTATACAACAGCGATGGATCTATATGGCTTTAAGAGGCAGATTCTCCTAACACTCAGGGCCTGGCTTAGAGGAGGCTCCTGAACTGATTCTGTCAAAGAGCGTTTGCATTTTCTTCAGGGCGAGTTTGAAAAGGGAAAAAATCTAAATGCGTTTTGACATTTGTATTTCGAGTGCTATCTGTCAAACATGCCAGGACCAGATCACAAATTTCCTAAAGACTGTCGTGGCTATCCAGCCTATCAGTAGCAATCCGGAGCTCATATACGATCCAGGCAGAAAGGCACACTGATAGAGTGCAGTGACAGATTTGCATTAGGACGGAGGAGGAATAGGGGGCAGCTAACGGCGTCTTTAAAATTGCACATGGGTCTTCTCAGTAAGTGAGGTCTGACAGGCCAGTTTGCAAAAACCAGAGAGGAAACAGAAACCAGAAGCTTGCCTGAGGCCATGGCCGTGCTACCTGGAGCTGATCAGTGGCTTCGTCTCTCGAGTCTTTCACCCCTTACGTTTTCTGCTGCTGTGGGCAAAAGTACTCTGCAGGAAGCCTTGACCTTTCGCTTCCTATTTATGTTATTTTCGAGCGACGGGTCTCTTGCAGCTCTCATTTCTCTGAAACCAGCTAAGGGCAGAGGGACTACGCAGGGAAAGGCAAATGATGTCACTGGCAGCTGAGGGATGCTGAGGCATGGAGCTGTCCCAGGACACGCATCCCCACCTCCTGCAGAGCCCCAGCCCTGGGACCAGCTGCAGCATCGCCCCTGCTGCCTGCTCCGGCAGGACAAGCAGCACTTACGGAGGGCATCCAAGAGCAGCCTTGCGTATGCCCGTTCAAAATCAGTGGCAGCAGAGGACAGAGGCTGCTTAGATTTTACATTGCTTCATCTATTTAGTCTCCCAGGTTCATTATTGATTCCACCTGTGACACTACACAAAAGCCCCCATCGACTACAGGACCATTTAGGATGATTTCTGATACTTCAGCAGCATCAAATTAGATCTGCTCCAAGGTGATCTGCCAGCTCCACCTCTCCATCACCCGGCGCGTGGCTGTTTCCAAAGCACCCTATTCTAACACTCCGTTTTAATACCATGCAGAGAACAGATCTGCAGGTCCTGTTATTATATGAAATTAAAATTCATTGTGCTGATTACATTCCTAGGTTTAATATATTGGCACCGCTAACAAAACAGCGAGAGCCCGTGAGTGCAAGGTGCTGCGCGGTGTATTAGCCACACTGATTTGTAGACGAGGGCTGCACAAACTGATGGCGCGCTGTACTCGAACATTACAACTAAAATGCCAGTGAAGTGTAATGCTGTGTGGAGAGGTGTGAGTTGTTCCCGAGTGTACTAACAATCAGGCTGAACTAGGGGAAAGGTGTCGGTGTGTTTGTTGCTGAATGTACTGAGACCCCTTGTGGGAAAGTGATGCTGGTTTGACCATGGGTGACGTTGTCGTTACCGAGAGCATGCCTGTCCCAGGGTTTTCCAGGGATCATCAATACCCTGAGTCCTGCTGCAGATGCTGTCAACCTTTTAATTATGGATGGTGGTGGATTAGCCCCTGGTCTCCTCCAAACACAAGCCTGTACATGCAGCAAAACCTGAGTTTCAGAGCTCAGGCAGCGAGCTCCCTGGTAGCTTCGATTTCCCATAAGGTTGTCCCTACCCTATGAACACCTTTCAGTCACATCCAGGTGGATGGGAACAGGCTTCAGCAGGTGCTTGCTTCTCACATCGTGAATCCTTCTTCAGGGCCAGAGCAGAGCATGGCCCCCAGGAAACATCCTGCAGTGGACTGCATTTTTGCAGGGTTTCAGAGATCACTTGCGTATGCGATGTGCTGAGGCACCAGTTCCATGTGCAGTATCGCAGGAGGCACCACAGTTCCCCCTGTGCCATATGACATGAATCACACATGCCATATGCATCCCACCTCCCCCAAAGTTTTGAGAGGGATGTTCTACAAAGCACCAAATCTTAAAACCAGGTGGCGCTGAGAACCAGCCCCTCTTTTCCCTCCCAGTTTAATTCGAACCTGGCCCTGGTAGCTCCTGCCCCCGCAGCCTCTAACTTACACTGCACACAAACACTAAGCTTTTGTAATCCTTCCTCTCCGGTGGGTCAAGATATTACTCACTGACACTGCAAACAGGAATCATTGGCCACCACAAGATTGATGGAGTCCCCAGAGGGTAGGTGGGATGGCGAGATGGTGCACAGAATGACTCTTAAAATATAGCTACCATCTATTTCATAGTATTGATAGATTTGAATATCAGCTGTGTACCTGTTATGAATAGTTTACAAAATTTAAGGGAATTTTAATACCCATGTTTTAACTGTAATCCCACTTCCCTAACAAAATCTGATGTCTTCTGAATCCTGTGACATAAACAGCTCCTGTTTCTCCATTCAAAAGAGGCAAAAAAACCCCATCAATAATAAGGAATATAAATGGTAGATTCATTTTTTAGCATCATCAGGATGCCAGAGCCAGGATACAGGAACGGATGTGAGTGCTATGGCACAGCCCCATCACCTGTGCTGCTGGGACACATCGCTGCAGAGCAGAATAGAAACATTTCTCTTGGGTTTTTTTTACTTTTTTTTGAATCAGAGGGGTTTACAGGCATCATAACCACTGGGAATAAACTACACAGGGGAATAAGGGGCAGTTTGGCACCTCAGCAGGAGCAGCCCTGGAGAGCCGCAGGGGTGCCTGCTGGAGCAGTAACCCAGACCACCCTGGGCAGGAGCAGCCCGAGCACTCAGCCTTGGAACAAAAATCAGCACTCCTGCTCCAAAAAGGCTCCCAACTCATCCCAGCACAGCCAGAAACCCCCAGTAACCCCTGTACTTCCCAGGGCTGTCCTGATGTCAGCCCAGCACCAGCCTCCGGGTTCACCCAAACGTCCCGCAAAATGTGTGCTGACCTCCAGAACATTTCCAGAAAGGAAAAATCAGGGCCAAGGCTGGGCATTTTGGGACATCTCACTGCCACCATACCAAAATACCATCTTCTCCCAGCTGCAGAAATGACCCCTTGCACAAGATCCCAGAGTGCAAGCCCTAGGGAGCAGGACCTATCCCATAACTTCAGGAACTCACCTCTGCCAGAGCATCAGCCAGGCAGAAAACAAAGCTGACCACCGTAAATGCTCTGGGTGTCCTTCTGGCCAGCTGCAAATGCATAATGCAAACCCCCTTTGGAGATGAAATCACGCGAGTAAGACAACTCAGAAATCCTCAACAAGGTCATCCCAGGACATGCCATACCCACCTCCGGTGCCTTGCTAATGGGTTGGATAAATATTTAAATCACATATTAGCTTTCTCACTAGCACTTGCAAAGCACCCAGACCAGTGGGAAACTCTGGCCCACCCAGGAGATATCAAGTGCTGGGCAGCACCGAGGTCATTCCTGCTGGTGAATAGGAGGAACAGGCACCGTAGGGGTTGAAGGGCTGTCCAGAATGAGGTGGGTGCTAAGCCCCTTGTGCTGGTACAGGACCAGCTTTGTGGGCTGGGACATGGTCCCGGTCTGCTCTGCCACTGCTGAAATGAGACTTGGAGAGGCACGTTGGTATCTGCTTTAAAATACATTAAAGCCCTCCCTCTTGATGGACACATTCGCAGTATAAATAGTTATGTCCTCTTTATTTCACTCTGAGGTTTAATTAATATATAAATCAAATGCTTATAAAACTCACAAATGCTTGGGAAGATGTAAAATTTAATTAGTTTGCCCACACAACTCCATATGTCAACTGTTAGCTCAATTACTCTTTGCCATGAAATACTGACTGCACTTTCCCATATTAGTAATTTCCCTCTATCTTGGAGTCACGGTTAATCAACACCCTGAACTCAACACACACACTCGTGTTAAATTAAATATTGAGCACAAGGAGCAAGAGCCTCTTTAATGAAATCACAGCTGGATTTTGCTCAGAAATGAGATCCTCATGCAATACTGGGGCAGATGATAATCTCTGGGGTGGGGGGCAGGTTATTGGTCCAGTTACTGGACCGGCTTGCAGGAGGTGCACCACCACACTCACGCTACAACATCGACGGCTGGAGGAAATGCGTCTCTGCTCATGTTTTCTTGGGGTAGGAGAGGCATGGGGGAGATGCTGGCCAGGCAGGGATGGGAGGAGACAAGGGGAGGCTGGGGATGAAGCACACGGCAGGGGTGGGTGGGAAGGGGCAGGCAGCAGATACGATCAGCTCACGCACAGGCAAAGTGCAGGTGTGCGGCAGTTAAAGACAGCGACAAGCTGCCAGTGTATATATTAAACACACATTAAAAACACATTCAGGTCAGCCCCAGTCTGGCAGCGAGAGCTGGTACGAACGAGCACCACCGCTGCATTTATTCCTCCTTCAAAATTTTCAAGTGACGACAAAAATGCCAAAATTATCATCTAGAAAAGGGCCAGCCAGCTCACCGCGTCTCCCTCCTCCCCATCCCCACGGCACGAGGGCTCCGAAAGCCCCTTGGCTGGCACGCCGCAGGGTGCAGCCGAGCTCTGTGCCGAGCTGCCCCAGCTCACGCGCCCACGGCTTCCTCCCCGGCCAGGCGTGCCGTGGGGGGACTTGGAAGTGACCTTTGCTGGCTCAGCCGCAGCGCCCGGCGCGCTTGGCTGCTCCCGGCACAACGGCCGGCCCGTGGCACGCGGGGGCTCCGGGCCGGGCCCGGGCCTGCTCGTGTGGGACCCTGCCCACCCGTGGGCAGCCGGGGGACGTGGCCGGGAGCGTGGCTGACGGGGCCGTTCAGTGGGTAGGAGCTGCCGGGGCTGGATGTGCTGCGGCAGAGGGTGCAGCAGCCCAGAGGAAATGAGGAAAGCCGGGGGATTTGTGCTAAAGCATTTCGCCGCCTTTGGGAGGACTCCCGCGGAATGAAGATGTCTCTAACTCTAAAAAATACTTTGAATTAAGCTCTTATTCTTCCCATTTGTACTGCTTGCCTGCGCATAATTTTTCCATTTGTGCTGTGAATACAGACCATTCATTTTCCCTAAAACTGTTTTCCTACCCGTTTTGCTTTGAAAAGCTGGTGCAGAGGCAGAGCACGGCCACGGCCACCGTGCAGGAGCCACCAGTGCTGCCTGGCCCCACGCCCTCTGCTCGGAGCCGTTCGCACCGGACTTTTGCAGTCCTGGAAATGTCCCCACCTACTCTCCTTCCCAAAGCAAGACCCTGCTTGTCACCAACTCCTGGGTTTGCCCCCAGGGTCTGGGTTTTGCTCCCCTCCCTGTAAGAGCTGCAGACCTCACTGAGACGACACCATAAGCCCTGGATCAAGCCCTCCTAGTTTACCGTACATAGTCCAAATCTCCCCTAAGCCCATGAGATCAGGTGAGAGCCCCAATTTCCCTGTGCACTGTGACTGCCTCAAAAAAAAATTATAATTTCAACCGTAAACCCACTTTGGCGGGGTGGTTGTTGGGGTTTTTTGTAAGCTTTCCTGATATAAACAGAACTGGAACCCAGATGCAAAACAAAATCATTTCCATCCTCTAACTTGTTTCTTCAGGCAATCAGCTTGTTTCTTCAATTCAAATTAGCTCTTCATATTCAAGTCTCATTTTATTTAATCTTCTTTTTCAATTAAATTCAATTGTCTGTGATCTTCTTAACTTCCTATGCTTCCCTGCATGGCTAATACAGACAAATTTTGCATTTGTTCCTTTCACTTTCCTTTTTTTTTTCCCCCCAAGCTGGTGACGTTTTGCTTAATGACACCATCTTCCAGCAGAGACAAGGAGGTAGGAGCAGAACCATGGCTCACTCCGATCCTGAAGCTCTTCTGTGTTGCCCAAACACAAGCAATGGCTACTAAAACAGCGATAATGGGAGGGGGAATATGTTTTCCAGCGGCTGGCTGCCTCTGCTTGATGTCGGGGCACTTGTGCCCCCCGTGGCAGGGGGGGAGCTGGGGCAGGCTTTCCACCTTCATCGGCCAGCACTGGATTAGAGGACAAGGAGCATCCCTCTTTTTTTTGAAGTGTCACTTCAAAACACAGCCTTTATTTCTTCAGCCTTTTAGAGGGATGAGAGGAAGTGTTTCATGACAAGTATGGTGTTAACCATGGGTTACAAGTACCTGGGGAGTTCAGACCAAGTCAGACTCCTGATTTCAAGTGTCCAATATTCAGTGCATGGCAATGCCTGCAATGGAGCCGCAGGGTAGCTCCAAGCTACACATAAGATGTTTCTTTCTTAATGAACCCTTTCACAGACCTTTCCCCAGGACACCCAGCACTTCAGACACACGAGCACAGCCCACCGCCCCACCCTGGGTCCAAACCTGTCCCTCCTGCAAGCTGTGCACCAGCTCTGAAGTCCCACCTGGGTCGCTGCAGCCAGACCCTACCCCTGGTCAGGATGAGGGAAACTGAGGAAAATCGGGGCCATCCAACAGGGAGGGAAAGCAGCTGTCAGAAGGAAGGAGAATTTTTGGGAGAGTTCTGTCCACAGCTGTGGGGCACCCAGGGATCAGAGTGAGGAGGCGATACTGGGATGCCCTTCCACTGGAGGTGGTGAAGCCACTGCCCACGGAGAAAATGGTTGGCAGCGGGCAGACTTGGGGTAACATTTAGGGATAAAGTCAGGAAAGCTGCAGCAACCAAAGGATGAACCTCTGCATATACAAAGGTGATGTACATTGTCAGCCACATCTTTATCCAGCCACTTCTCCAAATCAAGAGCATAAAAGGCAGCTTGGGAGCAGCCTGCCCTGCCCCGTGGCCACTAGACCTGGCGTGTGCAGGGAAGATGCTCCTGTGGGATTGCTCGGTTATTGCATTAGGGGTGTTTTGCTGCTTTTTCCGCAGCAAAGCCTGGCTGTTTCACCGTTGGTGCCGTCACGGTGCTTTCAGCACTCCTGGAAAGGTTACAGGAACCAGAGGACCAGCTATCAGGTGAGAAATTCAGCTTCCACTATCTTTTTCAAATACTAATAAATGCTTAGTCTCTCTGGTTACGATAAAAAGCTAGAAGCAGCCCCCAAGTGTATTTCAAAGACAGAAAGACCAGAAGGCAAAGAAAAAAGGCCCCAAATTTTATTATTTTGTATAATTGGAGAGCAGACGCTGCCTGTAGCATGCTGCCATTGGGGACTCAGGATTTCTAATAAGAAATCCATAGGGGAATTAGATGCTGTTTCAGTGGTGTTGTGGCTGATTTACAGGGATACACTTGGAGCCAGAATCCATGCCCCAAGTCACTGTACTTCACTGAAAGCAAAAAATTTAGGAGCCGTTTGTAAATCCCTGCAAAAACTGGGTCTGCAGTGGAAACAGCGATAGTCCCTTAATTATAGCAGCGCTTGTGGGAGCTGTGATAATTAGGAGTTTCTGGTGTTCTGGAAATCAAAGTGGTTTCTATTCTCTTTTTTAATTAATTCAGGCTTTTATCTATGAAAGTGGAAATGAATTAAGGTTCTGCTCTGGGCAAAGTGCAACGATGCTGGTGCGTCCCTGGCAGGGTGAAGCCACTGGACCCCAGGACTGGGGTGATGTTCCTCATGCTGCAGCATCCCCGGCCTCCAGTTCACAGTTTCAGAAAAAAGAAGGGGAAAAGCCAAAGGGAGATGTGTCCCAAGCAGGACTCGCCATGTCACACACATATCACAGGGACTTACTGCACGGGATACATGTCCGTGCATCCGTGGCAGAGGACAGACCGCCTGCCAGCAGGAATTCATGTGCAGTAGATAACAGACACCCAGCATTATCACCTCCCCACACTGGAAAAGGGTGAGTCAAGCTGAGTAAAAATCGTAGGATTGGTATAAAAATCATGATTATTTTAAAAAAGAAATTAATGTTACAGATCCCTTTGATTTTGCCCTGGGAGTGGTTGATTTGGGGGGGACAGGTGTCCAGCAAACCCCTAGGGACAGGAAATCACACCGAAAATCCATGTGACTGTTAGAAGATAACGACAGCAGTACGGGGTTTGGGGTAAAACCATGCGCTGTGACCACAGCGGATGCCCTCATGACATGAAATCACAAATGCACGGAAGGCAGAGAGAAGTTTTAAGCTGTAAGTAAAGCCTCCAGCTGATGGGACAATCTCGATGCTGGAAACAGCAGCATCTGCCACCCACCAGCGCTGAGGGCGGCAGTCCAAGTCAGAATACTGCAATTAACACACACAGCTAACTAATCCAATCCAGTCCCGACAATGTTATCAGAGAGTTGCCTGGAAATGATCCTTTATGTCAAAGTCTATTTTCAGATCCAACAAATCAGGACCCATCCTGGATAAGTCACGCTCCAGTTTGGGGCATCTCCATGCCTCATCGTTTCCCACGCAGTGAATTCCGCTGAGAGCTCCCAAACCACAGGCTCAGCACTAGAGCTGTGCCACGGAGCACCTTCGTGTTGGGTTAAACTGTTCCTCCCCGGAAAGAAACTGCATTTCAACATCCACCTTGTGTTATTTTTGGTTTGTTTCTCCTTTCCCTACTAGATGGCGCCTGCATGACAGGCGGAGACGAGCTCTGGCAGCGCCAGCGCAGAGCATCTCTACCAGGTCTTCTCCATGAAGGGCTGATAAATGACATTTTTCTCCGAAAAGCCAGGCGGCTGCGAAAGCGATAACCTGCCGGGAGCTGATTAGCAGCAGGAAGCCGTTTTCTGGTAGCACCACGTTAAACTGTGCTTTCTGATCAACTTCCCTGGGGGATGCTGCCAGGCCCCCCGCGGGGGCACGAGGCCCAGCCAGAAGCTGAATCCAGAGTACTCCTGGTGTGTGTAAACCCTCTACGGACACTTCCAGCCTGAGCATCCTCCTGAGCACCCTGGCAGCTGAGCTGCTCGAGCTGAGCATGCCCAGCGTGGTTGGACAGTCAGCCCACACTCAGCCACATCCCACCTCAATAGACTGGTCGAAACTCCAAAATCCCCTGGCATTTATGGATCATCCATGGAAGACATACAGCTGAGGGCAGGGAGCAGGCAACGGGCATTGGTGTGGACCCCCCCATCACCCCCGCACAGCCCTCGGGTGGGAGAAGGGCTGTGGGGGTACAGCCCATCCCTCCCCACCTGGGATACTCTGGGATGGACACGGCAGCGCTTTGTCCTGCCTGCACCCTGCCCGCAAGCTGCTCCCCTCTGCGCGCTCCCTCCTTGCAGCTCCGTGAGGATACAGCCCGGTCTGTCCCCAGTGCCGGCAGAATTCAGCATCACCCCCAGCACTTCCAGATAACCTCAGCAGAGTTGAGCTACTACTACATGAGCTACTACTGCACCCAACAAAGACGCTGTTTGCCCAGCTCTGGCTTCATAAAGGCATCGCAGCTCCCCCGGTGCCTGCTTCTGCAGCTCCCAACTCATTCCCCCTGCATGTGCTCTCTGTTTCACAACCGCACCGAACTCATTTCTGGCCTCTGTTGGCAATAATTAACCAGGCTATCAGTTCCACCTTGCCTGCATTGTACATGCACCTTTCCAGCCTCCTGGCTCCCTTCTGGGCTCGGCAGTTTCAGCACCGCTGGGCCACGTGCCAGCCCAGAGCTCTGTGCCGGGAAACCTGCTCCTGTTGTGCTTGTAACCCAATTTCCCAACCCAAATGGTATCGCTGGACCCCAAGAAAGCAGCTTCCAGCTCAAAATGCAGCCCGGGAAAGGCCAGGGGAGGAGATACGTTTACCAACCACGCTGCCAGATAGATCTGGTTTACAAGCAGTGAGTTTTCTGCTTACCATCCCCGGATTTCGGGGGAAAGCGGAGCCATTCCCTTGCTGTGACACTGCGGGCGGCAGGGTGAGACCGAGCTCTGCTTTTGTCATGGTGTTTGCTCAGGTGCCGTCCTCTGGTGCATGCCAGCCTTGGGACCGGCACGTACACCTCTGTGAGGCACCCGAGGGAGCTGGCAAGGGGGAAGCGGCACAGCGGGGCTTGGAGACCCCCCGCCTTGGTGTCAGGGTACAGAGAAGCCTGGGCATGTCCTGGGACAGAGGAGGACCACCCACGTGTGGGGTAGGAGGTGAGCTGGCCCAGTGCACCCCTCCATGCGGCCACCTTGAATGGCTCCAGCATCCCAGCAAGAGTTCCGAGACTCAGTGTGGGAGGTGGGGGCTCTCCACGCTCCCTGGCCAGGCAGCTGGAGCTGACAAGGTTCATCTGCTCGCCCGTGCCATGCTGTGCCGGCACATGGGCACCGGCAGAGCCTGCCAGCCCCAGCCCTGGGCAGATCCAAAGCTACTGCCCGTCCCCGCAGCGGGGAGGGACAGGGAGGATGGGGTGCAGGTGGCACTGTGGCTGAGAGGACGGCGGAGGCATGGCCAGTTGGGCACGGGGACACAGATGGTGCTGCCAGAGAGCTGTGGCTCCAACCACCAAGTCACGGGCCAGGAAAGATGACTGCTGGAAGAAGAAGGGTCCAGCTGACACAGGGAAAACCCTTGCTCACGACCAGCAAGGAGACAGGGAAAAAAACCCAAACAGATGAACACACAGAAACACTGTCCAAGTCCAGCACGAGCCTGGCACATTGGGTATCTCTGGGTAGAAGAGAGATGAAGCCACCTTACAAGCCCACATCAGGTCACCTCATCAGAAAGGTGGTTCCTAAGGGCATTACTTGAGCAACCAACGAAAGCAAGTCAAGGGCCGACAGCTGGGGAGGCTTTAGCTACCTACCGAGATGGCTGCAAGAGCAACGGAGCTGCAGGACTCAAACCATCCAGCAAATGGGTGGCCTGGCCAGGGCTGGCCAGGGGTTTGAGAAAAGGAAGACAATTATAAAATGGGTGTTCATTTCGAGGTGCTTCTTTGTGACAGAAAGGTGGAAAAGCAGAGGATATTTTGGTGAAAATGACGCGGGAGAAACTCCACAGTTCGCTATTCTATGAAAAGTGAAATCTCAAAAAAAAAAAAAAGAAGATTTCAGTGCTTTGGGATAAAGAAACCCCAGAGGGCTGGTCATCACCTAGGGAAATGGTCAATCACAACAGGGAAGAAGGGGGTAAGGACTAATCTGCCTCTCTCGGCTGCATTCAGTCACAGATGGACTTCCCAGAGGCATGATGAGGTACAGCTATCCCAACGATCCTCCCTCTCCTAACCATGCCAATAGGATTTCTCACCTCTCCAGTATTCCCCAGTACCCAGGGAACTCGCAGAATCTGGAGGTTTGCAGCTTAAACATCCCCAGCCTCTGAAGCTTTCTCTTACCCAAGGTCCAGCCACCAGGAACCACCAACGCAAGCGTTCCCCAGCGATCCCACACCTGCGCTGCAGCCTCCCCGTTTCAGCAGGTTTCTGCACCTCTCACCCCATCGACGTGAGAGTGGATGGAGAGGCGGTGGGTACCCCCCCGAGCCAGGGCAGCCCTGGCTGGCAGCTGGCCCCATTTGCAGGCAGGACGGAGGCAGCAGAAGGGGGACATCCTCGGAGGACAGCAGTAGGAATGGGCTGAGATGGTTAAAATCAGGGCCTGCCCAGGAGAGGGGGAAGACGTGGGGCTCGTTTCGTACCAGGAACACACACATCCCGTGTGCAGGGTGGGCACAGAGGGGATGGCAGGCAGCAAAGACCAGGAGATTAGAATGCCCTCCTAACCGCAGGGGCAGCGAAGCACGTAAGGCTGGGTGCAGCGGGGTGCCACGTGCCTCCGCGCAGGCTTCAAAACCAGATCGCACCAGCATCTCCCCAGCTATGCCACAGTTCAGGGATGGCTGAGACAACCCCTTCGGGTCCCTCCCCTACTGAGTGAACCAAAGCTCCAGAGGGATTTTTTTTTCTTAAATCCCTGTGGGTTTGACCCAATGTTTGTACCCGAAGAGGCTACTTTCAGCGCCAGCCTCAGCAGCCGAACAGCACGCTGCCGCTGCGCTGTGGGAGCGGGGCCGTGCTGCTGTGCGAGGGGTGGCTGCGACAGGCCAAGGCCGTCCCGGTGCGGGGGTAAGGACCATTATCTGCTCCGCGCCCTGTGCCGCAGCTTTTCAGCACAAGTGCACGGCCCCTGATAGCAGGGAGAGCGCCGCACCAAGCCGCACCCGCCCATTAAAATGAAATACTGGCTGGCTCTGAAACGCACTTAGAGGGAATTAAGGGCTGCCTCCGGCTCCTGCCGCTAATGGATACTGCGTCCGCTGCCGGCGATGCCCCCCCGACCCTGCGCATTTCACCTCGGCGTGGCAGCGCCGCCCGGGTG
>VWZZ01003599.1:256151-283069 GCA_013399095.1 Psophia crepitans | reverse complement strand
TCTCGCCCCGCGCTCCGCTTCGCCCCAGGGCTCGGGCAGGGGGGGCCGGGCCGGCGGCGGGAGCGGTGCCCAGGGCGGTCTGTGCCGTGGCCGCCTGGGTGCGACTGGTGGGCTTGGGGCTGCGGCCGCGTCCCGGCCAGAAATTTCCGAGTGGGCCGGTGTGTCCCAAGTCCGGGTGGTCGCTGGGAAGAGGCCGGTGGGATGCTCGGCCGCAGCAGGTCCGCGGGGCTGCGCTGGGGGGTCTGCTGGAAGGGCTGTCGGACAGGTCCGTGCGGGTCCGGGAAACTCCCTGGCACCGCGCACGGACCCGCCCGAAACGGGGCAGCTTTTCCCGTTGAAGCAGGCTGGTGGTTCGGTCCTCTCGAGGGCGGTGGGATGGCGAGGTGCGGGTGGGTGCGCGGGCCGGGTCCCGTACTTCAGAGAGCAGTTTGCGCTTAGGTTTCGCTTCTGCGTTCTCAGCTCCCCTCCCAGTGCTTTGAGGAAATGGGTGGCTTCTGCCAGCACCGGAGAAATCAGCACTGAGATATAAAAAATCTTGGGAAAAATCTTGGCCAGGGCCCGTGGTCCCTCGGAGGGGAGCGGCCGCGTGGTTTCTGTACCCGTGGAGCTTATAAAAGGTGCGAGGGTTGGATGCTCTGGGGGGGACTTCAGCGTTTGATCAGAGTAACGAAGGGTCAGAGCTGCGGAGGAACTGGAGATGGGACTCTGTAGTACGACCGTCCCACGGGTGATGTGACCTGGGGTGGGACTGTCCCTGCGACCCTGGCCGGGGTGTCACCTCTGCCGGGGGGTGGTCGTGGGGCCATGACGGCCCCTCTGCTGAACCACGGGGAGCTTGGGGGAGCGCTTGTGTGCGCAGTGCCTGCACCCTGCTGAGCCGAGCCCATGGGTGAGTACTGAGGGCCCCAGATCGTTTCCCTCGGTATATTCTACATAAAACCAGTGCACAGAAAAATGCCCTCTGTGGCCAGAAACCAAAACTGAGAGCCAGCAGGAGAGGCAGGCCATCGCCTGCAGCACCAGCGCTCCCGTGGGCTGAAGAGATGGAGGACTAACAAGATTTAAATACTATATCAAGCTTAAGTTTTCTCATCTTTTAAAATCACATTTGCCGTGGAACAAACGTACAGTAATACAAGATCACATAGTCACTGCACGTATTTGATTTCCTCCCTAATTGTAAAGAAGAAAATGCTGATGACTCAACAAGTCTTTGTCTAAAAAAAAAATACACCAAACCCCAGGAAAACATGCTTTTTGCAAGCGTAATACTTATTTTTTCACTTTGCTTTGCTTTATTTTTGTTTTTGGTTTGTTTTGCTTTTTATTGTTAGGAGCTATGCTTTGACTGTGACCTTGTAACATCACACCCGTAAATAGAAGCAGGTTTAGATTGAGGGGAAACACATTTTTTCCGATGGTGGAAGAAGTAGGCCAGCCACGCCGGCTCTCTCAAGAGGTGGGAAGGGCACTGGCAGCCGTGGTAAGAGATCACACACCAAGAATTAAACCCCACCAACTGGTTATCTGTAAGTTTACCATTGCTGGTTAGAGTTAGCTTTCCTGTCAACCGCACGATGGAGGAAAATGCTAATTATTTCCAAATTTTAAGTTACTGCTGCTTCATAGGGCAGTTTTCCCTGCAGTCCTACAGTGGATTAAGCAGCTTCCCATCTTCATCTACGTTTAAGTGAAATGCAGCTTAACTGAAAGGATAGAACATTTTGAAAGCATGTCGGTGACGTGGGCCTAAATCCCTTGAACATTTTGAAAATTTTTCCCGGGGTTTAAGGAACTGAGACAGAAATTCCTCCCATCCTTTCTCCAGGCTCTCAGATTTTCAGTGAGTCTCTCTAAAGCCTTGATTGTGGGAACGCTTGTGTATGCATTTCCATTTATGGTGGGTATGAATACACCACTGTAGTCTTTGGGAAAAAATGTTCTAAGAACTCCCCATGGACTGTGGGCTTCAGGAATCAGGGTCCATAGATAACATGCGTACCACAAAAGTATGCCGACACCAACGTGCATCACTTCAGGTACTTGGAATAAATTAACTTCTCACCGCAAGGCTGTGCTTGCCAAAGGTGGGTACAGGAGACGGCGCTCCCGCAGAGCTGGCTTTAAAAACCCATCAAAGAAGGATCCCAGATGGACAGAACCAGCCAGGCAGGCAGCATCGGTTCCCCCTGCAGCAGCCAGCGGAGCTTGGCACACGATGGCTCTCCTGACGGGTGGTGAAATACGCGGTATTTGTACTCGTGCAGCACATGTGGGTCTCACTGAATCGTTGGGGACCTTGGGGGAAGGCATGCTGTGCACACCCACACGTGCATGTGTGCACACGCATGCACCAGACTCCCCTCATCCCAGTGAAGATACCACTGAATCAGTACCTTCTGCTTATACTTCATACCGAGGTATTCTTCTCCCCAGACACCTCTCCTGCCCATCACAGCTGCTCAGCAGAGCAGGTATGTCTGTGGCATGTCTTGAACATGCCCCAAGGATAGTGTCGTCAGGCAGAGCAAGGGCTGTATTCACAAGGCAGCATGATCACTGTAGTCATCATCATCCTTCTTATGGTCCTTTCCTGGTGAGCATCTGCGGCATCTCTCTCCCACCCACCTGGATCCCCAAACAGGGCCACCTGGTCAGCCAGTTGAGTTTGCCCAGTCTCTCCCAGTAGCTTCCCAGGAGCTGCTGGGAAAGGCAGATGAGGCGGAGTGTGGCCTTACACCAGCTTCGTTGCCTTCCCTGGGCGAAGCACCCCCTTTTCGTGGCTGTGCATGTTCAGGGCTGGCTGAGAGCTACCTCTGCGCACTGTGTGCCGTGCCTGTGCTCCAGGGGAGGAAAGCAAGAGATCAGCAGGAGCCGAGCTGAACCCATGCCATCGGTTCTATCTTCCCTCCACCCCAGCCTGCCTGCCGGGCCATCTTCTCCCTCCGTGTGGTCCTGTACATCCTCTGAGTCACCATGAGAGGCAAAATCAGAAAGGTGAGGGAGCACTGCTTATTTTGGAGACCCTTCTAACAAGCGAGAATAGCTAATCCAAATATTTTCATGCACACACAGCGCAATTCCTATGCTTCTTTCCTGGAAAGAAGTAAAGGGTTTTTAAACAGCTGGAGCCTGCCAGCTCCCTGCGGTGACTGCTGAACTTCACCATCTCCAAAGCCCTTGAGCTCCCAGCAGAACAGCACAAGCTGCCCAGAGAAAAGCAGAAGAGATTTTCCCCTGCTTGGTTCAGGCAGGAGCACCTTCTCCCATCATGTCTGGCCGTAGGGCATTATTAGATCTACCTGAGAAGCTTCCATCACCTGGGCTTTTGGCTGCTTCCCTGCTCTCCCCACACTTTGGGAAGGGAAGACTTAGAAATGGGTGAGTCATGTGAGAGAGTCATTAACTTGGTAAGAGCAGCAAGCAAATGAAGACCCCAAAAGAAGGCAAGAGGAGCCATTTGGGGCTTCGGTATAGCACCTGAAGTTGTTGTAAACCATCACTTTATGTCACTTAAAAATTAAGAGATGATAAGCAGGGAAAATAACCACCTTATTCAGAGCCACGTCAGGCAGAAAGTCATGGGTGCTATGTCAGCATCAGCACTGCCCTGCTGAAAGCCTGTCTTGCTTCAGGTCCGTGCTCTCTGTGGTCTTGCAATGAAACCTCTGGATTTCCCAGACTTTCAGTTTCCCGTTTCATGATGTTTTATTACAGGGCAGGTCCTTCTCAGGCCTCTCATTACTGACACAGCAGGCACAGGCAGCAAGATCTTTTAGCAGAAGAGCAGAGGAAGCTCTTCAGACAAGGACTTTGCTGCAGAGAAGTGGTCACTGCAAAGAGGGGCCCCTTGCCTTTGGAGACAGATTTGGGAGAGGAGAGTTTGGGGCTACCTATGGCACAACCTGTTGGTAACTGCGCTTAAAAATACATAGTTTTGATGAAAAGAGCAAGCCAAAGGTTTGTTTTCCAGTTCCATATTGTAGGCGGGTGATTTTTCTGCTCAACATTCATGTTGCGTGTTTATCCTTGGGAAGAGAAATTGTCCCTGCAAAGTGACCACAGGCTGATGTCTTTCTTTAGGAAAACTGTAGCGAAAATGTCTGAGCTTGTGTGGGAAAAAGAGACTATTTTGCGCTGGTGGGAAGTTCTGGTAGCCCTTTCTCCCTCACTTTCCCCCGTTTTGAAAGATGTTTTTGAATTTTGGTCATGATGAAGAACATCCTGTGGTCAGGGACATGCCTTTGGCTTCACCGCTGGCTTCCAAAACCAACAGCCTCAATAATTATCAATGTTTAAACCAGAGGGTGTACCAAGTGGGGAGGGTCAGTGCCTGTCAGCCCGTGTTTTCATTAGCGGGTGATGGAGTCGGGAGGCACATACTGAATTTGTAGGTGACACTGAGCGGGAAGGGACTGAAAATGTTTTAGAGGGGGAGAGACTGAGAATTGAAGATTGTGACACAAATTGGAGAGAAAAAATAAACCCAAGGCACGTGTTGTGTCCTGTGTGGTAGGACGGACTGACCGTGTGGACACCCGGTGAGCGACCGGCCAGGCAGCAGCTGTGGGGAGTCAAAGGACAGGGGTGATGGGCACCGTGGCCCTGAGTCAACAGTGTCACACAGTTGTGCAAAAGCAAACAGCATGCTGTTTGAAGATGAAAAAAGGAGAAGTGGCACGTTGGGGAAGCGGCATCTCTGCTCCAGGCTGTGCACTTTAGGGGCTCGACTGGAAAATGCAGTTCTGGGCATCCTCCAAGAAAAAGGAGAGCAAGGAAGAGAGGCCGAGTTGTCAGACACTCGGCAAATAGCAGCTCTGAGGAAAGCGTTGGGTTTCACTCATGCAGGGAAAAACAAAGGGAGACATGAGTTCTCAAAATGCAGAACGTGTCTGCAGAGAGGGAGGGGGGAAATCATTTTCCGTGTCCTTTGGGGGTAAGAGGGGAAGTGACGAGGTTAATTGGATCTGGAGATAGAGGGGAGAAAGCTGGGCTCTGCAAGAGCTTACAGAAGTGGTTTTAGCAGATAAGCACCTGATAAAGGAGATAAGCAGATAAACGCCTGCCCGAGGGCAGGGATGAGGACTTGCGAATGCAAAGTGGGGTGAAGAGTGGTGGCAGGGGGGCTTGCAGCAACCCTGGAGGTCCCACAGCAGGTCTGGGGTTGCAGCAGCGCTGCAGGTCCCACAGCAGGTCTGTCCCCACCGTATTGCAGCAGTGCCTGCTTGGGGCAGGGCCGTCTCCACTCGGACAGGTCCCTGTCCCACCTCCCTGATGGTAGGGGCACGGAGCGAAGAGCCCCCCTGGACCAAGGGGCCGAAGGACGGCAGCGGGGGAGCCTGGCTCCCAGCATTTCCTCATTCTCGCGGCCTGGCCGGGATCCCGGGCAGGTTTGCAACATGGCTTTTCTGGCTGAAGACAGACAGACGGTTCCTTTACTCCCTTCGCCAGTTCCTGGTTTGCACCACTGCGGCATTACCCCTGCTTTGGATGGAGGAAGAGGGAAGAGGCGGTGAGCCTGGTTCCCCCCCGGATCAGTTGCGGAGCAGGGGGCTGATTTCCAGTCAGGCTGGGCAGCACTGCAGGGTCCCCTGCAGCGGGCACCAGAGCTGGGGTTAAAGCAGCTTTGGATAAGCCCTTTCCTTACTTAAATCTGTACCAGTTCCAACAGGTACGTGGTACCCGCTGTGCTCCTCTGAGGGAGGCTCCGTGTGCGGGAAAGAGATTTAAAGGTTTTGTTGTCCCTGGAAACAAAATGGCTGTAGCCAAAGAAGTATTTCTGCTCACAGCGGGACCTGGATGGAGGCTCCAGGGGCTGATTGCTCCTCTCTAGCTGGGGCTTCCCCAGGGTTAACGCAGCAGCAGATGCGGGCAGGCATGGCAGAGGGCTCTGCAAACAGAACTTTAGGGCTTTGGCTTGATGGTTCAAAGGTCCCTCTGTGCAGATTGAAAGTCCCCTGGGGGCAGAGATCACCTCTATCCCTCCAGTGTGCGTGTGGGACCATGCTCCATGGAGCCAGGTGCCAGCCGCGGCCCAAAGGGACCGTCCCGGTGCAGAAAGCAGGACGTTCCTCTGCCATGGCTTGGCCAAAGGCTCTGCTACATCAGGTGATTCCTCCTGCGGTTTTCTGGTCTTTCAACCCACGTGCTCATTAAGGGACGTAGATAATAATCATGTGCTTTATCTCAAATAACCCCCAACACAGAAGCTGAAGCACAGAGGAGGCTCTGTGATGACCGGCACCGGGTTGAATCCACAGCACTCAAGACTCAGTTGTGGTTGGTCTAAACAAAACCTGACCTCGGGGAAGACACAGAAGCGGTTGTTTTAGCCAAGGTACTGCTGGTTTGGACTCTGTACATGAGGCCATGCTCAGAAATGAGCTTTTGTGTAAGCAAGAATCAGTTTGGTTGCACTGGACAGGACCATTACTTGGAGCTCCTTATGAGATAGCTGCCACGTTCTTCAGCCCATTTTGACTCAGCGATATGTTTAAGACATTTCTTTTTCTATTAGAATTATTGTGAAACTGAGCTGGTTTTATCTGATAAATCTGAGTACCAAGGCAGTGAAATGGGTCTTGATTTTTTTGGCCAGAGCTGAACTGAAGCTGGTGCTCCACCACAGGTCCATCCTTTTTCAGGGTTTGCAACTCAAACACAGCCAGACTGTGAGTTACAGGAACCAGCTAGGTTATCCTTCTGTACCAGAGTAAGTGAAAGGGGCCCGAAAAGATGGTCTCATTGTTAAAGACGTGGTCAAGAATATCAGGGTCTTCCCAGGCAAACTTGCCAGAGCCCCGTTATCGTATCTCGGTCCCCCACGTCTGTCGAAAGAGGATAACTACTGAGCCGGCTCCCCATTAGCGGTGGGGGATGACCTGCTTGGCAGATTGACTCTGCTGTGAGCCCAGAGACACCTGAAGGGGCTCCTGTAGCCTGGCTCTGTGCAGAACGGCTGTCCTGCTCCAAAACCTGACCGAGACTGCTCAGCGTGGGCGGAGAGGCAGAAAAACCGTGTTTGCCTGGCACTGAGCCTAAGCTAACAGGCTGTGCCAAGCCTCAGGTGCAAAATACATTGAATTATCCGTGTTTTCTTCTGTGAGAGCCCCTCCCTGCCTCTGCCTGGGCAATGGAGATTTGACTGCTTCATTGCACCCACCTTTTGTCTGTGTGATCCCATTCTTTGGGACAGGAGTGGCCTTCTGGCCAGTTTTGGTAGGGTGCCTGGCAGAGGGGGGCTCCCCATCTCACTCGTTGCTCATCACCGCTATTGTCCTGCAAACAATAGCAGCAATTGCAATGCAGTGAACAGGACGCAGGAATAAGCGTGCTAGAGCGAGGCATAGCATCGCGCGCAGTGGTATAAGGGTGTCATTAATAGTCTAGCTGAAGAGCAGCTTGATGTTGTATTAGATATTTTAATAAGGGAACTGCTTCCCAGTTAGGATTGAAGCTAATTTACTTCCACTGGGCTGGGCTTTAAATCATCTTGTAGCTTCTTTCAACCGATCTCCTTGAATTGTACGTGCCGTAACTCGGCAGGGGTGCAGTTTCTTGACAGGAAGGGTCAATAGATGAGGTTTAACTGAGGCTGCAGCCTGCTAAAGGTGTGTCCGAGTGCTGCGGTACTCATGGAGCTCTTGGCCTCCTCAGTCTCCGGGTGACTCCACAGCATCCTGGCCACCGTGCTTTGCACTGACTTCGGGTGGGTTGGCCTTGCCATGAAGAATTAGCTTTGGGAGGGAGAGTTTTAAGCAGGTAACACATTGTTCATGGGTGCATAAAAAGCAGCGTGAAGATGGTAAGTCAGGGGAGGTGGCGGGAGAGGAGGGGTCTGTGTGCTCCACAGAGACACAGAAGTGAAAAAAAAACCTGTTCCCTGATCAGACACTCCATTTCCAGGCATCTGTTAAGCAGAGACCATGGTGTTTGTCTTGCTGAACTGCGTTTACGATGAAAGAGTGATTTTCTCCCTCTCCTTTGGGAGCATCTCGGTGGGTGGCAGTGATGGCAGTGCCACACGACGGGGACCGAGCTGCCCTCCCACCAAGGGCTGTGCAGCGGGGACGGGTCCTGCTCCAAAGCCCCGACAGTCAAAGTACGACTAAAATAATCACACCAAAATCCACAGAAAACATTTCGAGGCTTCTTTTTAACTGTCCTGCTGACTTCAAAGGCCATTTAATTCTGTCATGCTTTTTAATCAAAATAACTGGAGACAGCAAAGCTGTTTATCTCCAAACATTGCCAACATCTCTCTACACGTTCAGTGGCAGTTACAGGACAGGGAAAACACACTACAAGAAAATTTGCTTGCAGCAAAATTCCGGCCCCATGTGAGCACAGAGCGCGCTTTTGAGATGCTTGAGATTGATTATAAAATGAGTCTGCAGGTAACAACCGCTTTGTCACCCTGAAAGTTGATGTCTCTCCCTGTGGCTGAGAGCCAGAGATGCATTTCTGTACTTTGGGATGACGTTTTGTGTGTGCAGGTGGTGGAAAGGGGGGGGTGGGCAGTGTAGGAAAGAAAGCCCATTAGGCTGAACAATAGCATTGGCCCAAGAACAAATAGTTCTGTCCACAAATAAATTTAGGTGGAGCAAGAAGGTTTCTAGAAAGTGAAGCAGTGAGCTTTTGAAAAAGTGTCGGATAGGAAGGGGCCACAAAAAATAAACCTAACATCGTTTCAGATTGAGCTGTTTTTCTTTACATTAAGGATTTAGCAGTATGGCTGGTTGGTCTGTCTGTATTGCTCTCCAGCGTGCCTGTTGACCTGAGCTCCGCTTGTGAGGTTGCTCATCACCTCGAGAAATCCCAAGCACTCCCTTCTCCCTCCTCACCAATGTGTTTCTCTTCCAAGCTGACAGCCTTTGCCATCTCTGTCGCTCTTCCCCTATGTTCCTCTTCAAGTTTTATTCCCTTTCTTTTTGCAGCCGAGTGAGCAGAACTGCCCCATGCAGTTCAGTGTATGGATTTATACAGCGGTGCAGTAGTGGTTTCTGTGGTTTTTTGTATGCCTTTCCCATGAATTCCTAGATGAAACGTCCTAGTGACCGCGATACACATGGAATATACCTAAGGCAGTGGTGTGTGCACAAGCAGCAGCCTGGGTCAGCGCGGCTGGCGCAGCCAGCATCACCAAATCAGCCTCGCGGCACACGAACCCCTCTGCAGGTCTGGAACAGAAGCAGAAATCTTCAGAGTGAAGCATGAGTAATTCTGAGTTTAACAGGACTCTCTTACTCACCTGGAGCATGAAAGAAAGTCTGCGTGATATGTGGGGAGCAGAGAAAAGGGGTAATTAAAGGGGAGAAGTCATCACGCCTTTCTTTGGTACTTGCTTTCTCCTGAGAGCACTTCTTCCCCGAACACACATCTTTGGTCTCTGGGACGGGGGGGTGCTTGGTGAGAGGCAAGGAGGGCAGACAGACCTCTGCCATAGCAGCAGTATTGTCACCCTAGCTGTGATATTTTTGTATCCAGAACAGTGAATTATAGTTTCAAGGCCCATCTGCTGAAGGTGCTTTGTAGGCTTTCCATGAGGTGCAGGACTGGGAGATGGCGGTTGTTGTGTGAGAGATTTTCTCCCCCAGCAACTCGGGCTCTGCTTGATGGGTCGTGTCAGGGAACACCCCGCTGGTATTTTCAGAGTACCGTGACCTTCAGATCTTTTTTCTGAGCGGTTTTAACAAATGTACAGCTCGTTAAAAGTATACATGTCATTGGGGGGGGTATGCCCATAGGCAGCACTTGGCACGTGGCAGTAGTGAATTTTGGTGCTCAGGCACTGTGAATGAGGAGATCCTTCTGCAGATTCTTCACAATAAAGATTGACTGTCCTAAGGGATCATCACTCACAAGCTCCATTTCTCAGTATTCCCTCCCTTTCCCAGACCCCTTATGAGCATGTTGAACAATGCAGATCCTCGAGAAAATCCCTTGATAGCCTATCCCCATTATGAAAATTGTTTATTTCTTCTTACCCTTTGTTTCCCATTGCTAACTATTCATGCAGAAGCACCCTTCCCCTTTGCACCACTACTGTGCCAATCCCAGAAAAGCCTTGGGTGAAGGACATTTCCAAAAAGCCTATGAAAAACACAGCCTGCACCAGGAACCAGGTCACCCCATCAGAGTGGTCACCTTCACTTCGAAAGGACTAGCTATAAGGCAAGACTGTACTCTGCCAAAACCAGGTTGTCTCAGTCCCAAATATATCACGAGTTTGTTAATCATGGTCTTTCTTATAAATTCTACCAGCATGCCCAATGTGAAAGACAGATGTCCTGGTGTGTACGTGCCCTGGGCCACCTCCTGAGCCCATTAAAAAACAAATTTACCATTCCTTAAGCCAGGAGGCAGATTTGAGCCAGTGGTGGCACAGCCCGTGAGCTGTCTGGCAGTTCCCTGCCTGGGTTTCATCTGTGCCCCAGGGCTGGCTGATGTGCCGCCCGTAAATCTATTGATCTGCTTAAAACCTCTCCGTGGCCTCAATATCTAATCTGTTACAGAGAGCAGAGTGTTACAGGGCAAAATTCATTAGCGTCTGTAAAGCTCATCATGATCTTTCATAAGCAAATCCCATCATATTTTAATATATTTTTAAATGTCACAAGTTCTCATTACTCATTGAAGAGCTGAAGCAAACAGTGCTTGCTGGACTCAAATATTGGAACAGACAAAAGCTGCAATTCTCTTCATTTACCACTTTGAGGACACTTTCATTTCAGTATAAACTCCCTGCCTTGATTCTGCTCCTCCAGAGCAGAAGCCACACTCCCCCTCTGCCCAACTCTCCCAAGTGTGGGCTCAGGGATCCCCAGGAACCCTTGGCCCTGGGGTTTTCAGAAGACACCTGCTGTCTTCATGTTGCTGGTCCTGGTCACTGTTAGGATTGCGCTGGCAGCATGAGATGCCAGCATGAAGGACAGCAAAGGATGGATGACTGCAGCCAGCAGGTCTTGGATCACACGAGCATGGGAAACCTTCCTAAAACCCTTTGCCTCTGACCCAGCGTGGTGTTTTGTCCCCTTCCAATGGTGCTTGTACATCACTGCACGCTTGCTGGTGGGCTGGGGGGTACTTCTTGTTCAAGCAGCCTAGGTGGCTTTTCCCTCCCCCCGTGACCACAGATGTGGTCTGGGTCTCTGCAAGAGCTTCACAATGAACATGGATTTCCTCTTGTTTTTCCTGCCAGGATGTCTGGAGGAGACATGGCCAAACCCCTCCTGGGCCATCGGAGCATGGAGGGTGACCCTACCATCACGCCGACGGCCAGCCGGACCATCGGGGTGCTGGGGAGTGGGGACTTCGCGCGGTCGTTGGCCATCCGCCTGGTGTGCTCTGGGTTCAAGGTGGTGGTTGGCAGCCGCAACCCGAAGCGCAAAGCCGGCCTCTTTCCTTCTGCAGCAGAAGTCACCTTCCAGGCTGACGCGGTGAAGAAGACGGATGTCATTTTTGTGGCAGTTTTCAGGGAACATTACTCCACCCTCTGTGACCTGGCTGATGTGCTGGTGGGCAAGATCCTGGTGGATGTTAGTAACAACACCGAGATCAACCATCACAGAGAATCCAACGCCGAGTACTTGGCTTCCCTATTCCCAGCCTGCACCGTGGTCAAGGGGTTTAACGTGGTTTCTGCGTGGACGCTGCAGTCAGGTGCCAGGGATGGAAATAAGCAGGTATTGTTTTCTCCTGACCAGGGCCAAATTCAAGCTGTTTCAGCAGCTGAGGTCTGGCAGCATCAACAAATTACCCTAGGCTCCAGGAAAAGGGCTCTGAGCGCTGGCCGTGGCACCCAGAGACCACCCCATAGCTCCTGCGGTTCTTTGCTCAGAAATGAAGTACCCCCAGTTACCACACACTTAGTGTTTGGAGCCTCTGCCTAAGTGAAAAGTATTATTTAATTGTCTGTGTATCTAAACACAGCCAGTAAACCAAGCGTGGTGCACACATGAAAGGAAACCTGTCCAGCAGGTCTTTGGCCGCCATGGTAAATCCCCACCAGAAAGCCTGCCAGGAAGCCTGATGCTCAGTGGAACAACCTAGGCTTCCTTTAGCGCAGCATCCCTCCGGACGCACTCCTTCCTAGCAGCCTCACCTCTCTTTGCCCTGTGTGTATCTTTCTGGTCGTTGCAGGTTCTGATTTGCTCAAATAACCAAGAAGCCAAGCGCACCGTAGCAGAAATTGCTCAAGTCATGGGATTCACCCCTGTGGACATGGGCTGCATGTCATCAGCCTCTGAGATTGAGAACATTCCCCTGCGCCTCTTGCCAGCCTGGAAAATCCCCATCTTTTTGGCTCTGGGGCTCTTTCTTTGCTTCTTCACTTACAACCTGATCCGGCAGGTCATCCACCCTTACATCAGGGAGCAGAAGAACAAGTTGTACAAGATCCCCATCGAGGTGGTCAACACGACGCTGCCTTGCGTGGCCTACGTCATGCTGTCTCTCGTCTACCTGCCCGGGGTGCTGGCAGCCTGCTTGCAGCTCTACTACGGCACCAAATACAGGCGCTTTCCAGATTGGCTCGACCAGTGGCTCCAGCACCGAAAGCAGATCGGTCTCCTCAGCTTCTTCTGTGCGGCTTTGCATGCTGTGTACAGCCTGTGCCTGCCCATGCGCCGCTCCCACCGCTACCAGCTAATCGAGACGGCCGTCAAGCAGGTAATGTCAGCACCTGTAGCCATCTTCTACCCACATCCCGGTGTTGGGGAGCAGGCTTAGTATCTCGGCCTTTGCCTTCACGTTCCAAAGCGTGTGTAGGGCAGCGGGAATCAGCTGATACCTGCATGACCACTTCCTCCACAAGGCAACCACAAACCAGGTACCAGGCAAGGAGGGCCAGCCATCTGAGCAGGGGCTGTGCATTTACAGCCAGGGCTAGGATCAAAGTCCCTCTCCCCCACGCCCTTGGTCCCCAGAAGCACAGACAAGCCTTCGAAGCCAGCCTTGCCCAGCACCTGGTGGGCTGAGGCTAGAGCAGAGACAGGAAAAATGCCAGGAGGGGAGAGATCCAGCGCTGGTGGGAGCAGAGTTCCCCTCAACTTTTCTCCCTAGATTTTGGGAGATCCCTGTTTGTTTGCACCGATGTCACAGTAGGTGCCTGCTGGAGTGACCAAGTCATAGCCCGGCGGGAGGACGTTTGTTTTGTAGGAGGTGTGTCCTCATCACGATGTGCCTCCAGGACTGTAACAAAATGATGGTGAAGAACTGGTCATAGTCTAAGAGAAGGAGGAAATGGAAAAGGACTTTACTGCCTTATTGACACTCTCAGCAGTGTTTATCCGACGCGAGATTGCTGCCTTCAGGCAGTTCCGCCAGCTCTGCCACCCGGCAGTGCCTGGGAAAAGGTGATCCTGCCTCCTGCCCCTGGCTTCCCGCTGCTCCACCCTGCTCCCTCCTGGGATGGCACAGGCTTTGTGCAGCTGAGTGGGGAACCTGATCAAGGAATTCCCCCGTGACCAGTCTGCTTTCTGCACTGGGACGTTTCCCTGAGGATTTCCAAATGCTTGTCCCAGCACAGAGGAGGGAAGGGGCCATGGGGGCAGCGGGACAGCTGGTTTTGGCAGCAGTGCCCGATCTAAGCATCCGTCAAGTGACAGCCCCGGCCTCTCATCTCCAGCCACAAGCAGGTCCTTCTCGATCGCCACAGTCGCACATTAATCTCGGGCAAGCATCCTGTGTTCATTTCCCCTCTACCTCCTGTTTTCTAGCAACATCTCTGTTTAGTAAATTAAACCCATTTAATGGGCTAAAGAGGACAGTTCTAAATGTTGCTCTTTGCCATGCAGCATAAAAGCCATCTTCCCTTCCATTAGCATGAACAATTTCCCCCCTAAATGCACTTAAAACAAAGGTTATTAGGAGACTACTGCATATTCAAGCATCTCTGTTTGTTTTCATGGCTTTAAACTGACTTCTCATTCTAATTATCTTTCCAAACGCAACTTTGGGGCTTGCTGCTGCGGTTACGGGCTGTGGGGGCTGAGAGCGTTCAGCAGGTCTGTGCAGCAGGCTTCAAATCTGGACTGGCCTCGGCCAAATGGCAGTGGGAGAAGAGGACGTCTCCACACCTCCCAGATAGGCAAATAGCACCGGGGGTGTGAATCGGACCCCGTGTTCATCAACCTGCTTCCAAAACCAAAACGAATACGGATGAAATTCAGTTCCTCTGTTCCCAATTGCTTTGTTTTAACAAACCTTCATTGTCCTGCCAGGCTGTGGAGAAGAAGATGAGTATCTGGGTAGAGGAGGAAGTCTGGAGGATGGAGATTTATCTCTCCGTTGGAATAATTGCGCTGGGCTTGCTGTCGTTACTTGCCATCACTTCACTTCCATCCATCGCAAACTCTCTCAACTGGAGGGAATTCAGCTTCGTTCAGGTAAAGCTGACGTCTGCCGATGCCAGAGCACGCTCCTGCACGCAGAATCAGACCCTCACGCAGGCCACAGAGCTGTGCACCGGTGCCATGGGTGCCACTCCACAGCTCCCCGTGCACCCCGGAGCTGGGGACCCCCTGCCCGGGAGATGATATTGGTGGCGATGGCGGGGCAGTGGGATGTGGTGTGTCCCAGGGGGGCCGCGCTGCTCTCACGCAGGGCTCGCCTGGTCTGTGGAGGGTGCTGCTGTCTCGGGAGGAAGGGAAAATGTAACGTGTCATGGGCACCCACGTGAGGATTCGTGGCAGGCTTTGCAGGAGGGAGTCTTTAATGTCTTGGCTGAAGTTCTTTCTCACCCTGCACTTAGCAGCATTAGTTAGAGATCCTGAGAAAATAAAACAGCCTGGGCTTCACCTGCGCCCCCCCCGCAGAGTCCTCCTTTCCCCCTCGCTCTGTGCCCAGGAGCGGTGCCGCTGTTCACAGCTAAAAACCTTCTGGAGTCACGCAAGGCAGAAAGCCATGGGGTCATTTTGAGAGCTCAGGGTAGCTCCCTTCCGTGGGCAGGATCCCCCTTGGAGCTGGCTGCCCAGTCATGCACGACATGTCAGAGATGCTGCGGGGAGCTTGCACCAGGCTGGGGAGGGCGGGCAGGCACCCCCCAGTGGAGAGAGCTGGCTGTGGGACGCAGATCGGCCCCTGCATTTCAGGGAGAAGGAGCTGCTGAAAAGACAACAGTTAGGAGGACAGCACAGGGAGAGGGGTGGCAGAGCTTGCGTGCCCCCAACTGTTGAATAGATGGGTTTGAAAAGACCTAGACTGGTCTACAAAAATGTCAGAGCTCAAGAATCACAGAGATCTGGGGGGGATTTCAATGAAAAGTTCATGTCTGATTCTCAAAAGTGAATTAGGAGTGTAATTTTTCTTTCTTCAAAGTCATTCAGTGGTTTAGGAGTCTTCTTCCCACTTGCAGCGATGTCCAAGCTCCCAAAGGCCGAATTCCCTCAGTGACCTGAGTCCACCACGTGGGACACTCGCAACTCCCAGGCTCGGGGGCTGCAGCGCTCTCAGGGCTGTGCTCGCAGCCAGGCTTAGGGCTAAGGGATAGCAGGGAACGAACCTTCAGGCACTCCCTGCACATCTGAGCTGATTTTGAGGTGAAATTCCACTCACCCTGTCACCATAGTCTTTAGGACTTGTTACTTGTGGCTCCTACACCACTGCTGCTTAGCGTGCGCCAGGCTTCGAGTCCTGCTGCAGTGACCCGCGTGGCACCCCGACACACGCAAGACCCGATGGGACCCCGTCCCCCCCCGTGGGGCCTCCCCTGTGCATCACACGTAGCCCTTCGAAAGAGGAGGGCAGGGTTTGAGGATGCTGAAGCGAATATCATCCAGCCTCTCCTGTTGAAGCTCTTCAGCAGCACATAAATAATTCATCAGAGCAGGAGTTTGGAGCCTGCTCCCCCCACAAGTGCCCCGATCACCAAATGAGCAAGTCAGTTTGCCTTTTTTTCCTCTCTCGCTGTGAGCTGGTGAGTAATTATTTACACCGAGTAGAAGAGACACACCAGGAGAGCTTGACCCCAAGAGACCGTCCCTCGGGGAGAAGGGAAACGGGGCTTTAAACCGCTCTTTCAGGTCGGACAACGGGAGAGTATTAATTCTCGCCACCATGCCTCAGGGGAGGGCTGCAGCCGCTGGGAGGTTGGATAAATCAATCCTGCCTTAGGTGTCTCATACCAGGAATCCCAAATGAAGGGAAGTATCTTCTGGCAGCCTGGAAGGAGGCTTTGAAACCCCCTGCATTTCCCTTTGGCTCACCAGGCAGCCCGGCAGCTCGCCGGGAGGTGCTGGCGGTGTGTCATGGAATACACACGTTGTCACGGCAGGTAGTGCTGCTGTCTCCTCCCAGGGCACCTAACGCGACTGTCGCATCCGCCCTTTGGGACCCCTTCCCGCATCTTTCTAAGGGTACGTCAGCGCTGGGACCAGACGTGATGCTCGGCTCCAAAATAGCTCTTGGCTGCCCCATATGGGAACTGGCTGGCGTAGTTCGGAAAGACACTCACCCATAGTCCTGTGACACGTATTTCTGTCCGCGTGGGATAAGGCATGACAGCGTGACACGGGCTCCCAGCTGAGCACATGCAGGAGAGGCACGGCTGCTGTCGTGCCCTACTGTGGAAATATCATGTAAAAAGAGCAGGCTGCAGATCTCTCGGCACGTTAGCTTGCGTTTTTGGGGTTTTTTTAATGAGGACTCTTTTAAATCATTTACTCTCTGATAAGCTGGCAATGCCTTTCTTGAGGAAATTAAGAGCAGACACAGCTACAGCTCTCAGGCTCCAGAAATTAACATTCATCAGCGCAGTGCGATCCTCCCTGAATTAATGCACAGTGGCACAATGTAAATACAAGGGGTGAAGCCTTCTCAAATATTTGGGATGCCTAGCACTTGACCCTTTCACAGTGCATCACAGGCATCGTGGCTTTCCGTGCCTGCGGAAAGTGAGCGAGAGGGAACACGCGGAGCGCAGCCGCCCTGGGCAGGTGTCTCCCAGAAAATGCAGCAATTCGTTGCCATCTCAGTTGAACTGGCTGGTATCTTTGAGAGATGCTCTACCAAAAGCCACACTGGAGAGAGGGCTGGGGCTTCTTACAAATCCAGGAGCCACTTCAGTCCCCTCCTTACCCAGAGCTTCCCAAGTCTGACATTTCCCAGCAGCAGTGTGTGTGCACCTGTATTAGTGTCATGGGATACTGCCGCGCTCTTAAAATATACATCTGTGCCTGATGGGCTGAAAATCCCATTTGGATTGTTGCTAAGGTTCTAGGGAAGAAAAAAGAAAAAACCAAACAGTTAATTTTGTAGTAGTTCCTGCACCTATACAAATTTCAATTAAAGACAGTTAAATTGGATGCACAGTTTCCCTATACGTCCAGCTTTGATTAACAGAAAATGTACAGGATCTAGACACTGGATAACAGGAACGATTCGTTTGTAATTCAACTTATAGGAGACATTTTTAATGTTCCCTAGTGATTTACAGATCAACTCTAATTGGCTGAGAAGGGAAAATGTGTATGATTGCCTTTACCTTCCCACCCTGAGAAGTCCTGCTGGAATTTGAAGGTTGAATTGACCTGGTTTCTTTCTTAGCTTGAGTATCGCAAGATGTAAAGAATCTGTCATCAGACCTTTTCTAACCCTCCTGTCGACGAAGTGTGAGCCAGAGCCGCTTCCACGGAGCTAATGACTTCACGGGACTGACAGCAGCAGGAGTCAGAAACACATTTGGGTCAGGAGGGAGCTGTTGGCTTTGGACGCTGCCCAGGCATTTCTAAATGAGCCACATGCGCCTGAATCATCGTCGCTGATGCATTACAGGGAGCCTCACAGACACCAAGGCGAGGGGGGGAGATAGGAGAGTTAATACAGAACAGAAAATAGATGCAAAGCCTGTGTTTGGAAGACACCATCTTCATACAGCCATCCTTCAGAGGGCTTTAACACCCTACGTGGGCCCTATATTCCCTATGCTGTGACAGTGCCGAGGGGCCGGGGGGAAAGCCCTGCCACTGTTTAAAACAAGAAACCCCAAAAAGCATCGTACCTAGAAACTGCATTGAGAGGATGAACGAGAGCAGAGCTTCAAAACGGAGCGTGGTATCAGGGCTGAGCACGTTGGCAGTCAGCCCCGTGGGGCGTTCGGTAGGCTCCGCGTCGTGCTGTCCTGAGTACGTACTGAGCTGTACATACGGAGCTGAGCCGCGATCAGCAAAGCTTTTGCTTTTGTGCACTTATAGATCAACTTTACCCGGCTGACAGCTTGTCTGGGGGGTGCAGCCACGGGGCCCTGCTGACCACAGGTCCTTCAGCCGGCCGATGGCACTGGGACACCCCTGGGCACCGCGGCTCTCCCCAGACAGCCCCGCATTCCTGTTAGGAGTGGATCAGCACGTTGGTGCGCCCTGAGGAGCTGCCAGCGCTGTTCCCAGCCGCCAGCAGCTTAGCCACGTGGTTTTGTGCCAATTAGCTTTTTTGTTTCATGTGACCCACCGTGCACAGGCAAAGGTAGGTCACTGAGCGCCTGTGATGGTTTGTCACCTTTAGTCCTGCTCATTTCCATTCCTGCTCTCTCCCGGTACCAGCAGCAGTTGAAAGAGAAACTGTAGAGGAACAAACTAATTATCTCCGGCTCCGACATCTCTGCCGAGCATAGAGCCCCGCTCGGGCTGGCTCCAAAAGCACCCTCTGCCCAAGGCAGAAAGCACCTGCTGCCCTTGGGCTTCACTCTGTCCCCTTTCCCCCTGCCCTGCTTTACACCTCTGCTCTGCCAGATGAGTCTCAAGCTGGTACTTCCAACCTTTTGCCACCCAGAGAATTTTTTTTTTGCCTGTTGGAGAGCAGCTCAGAGCTGATAAATGATGGATGAGCTACGGGTTGGGTACTGCTGTTAGGCTCAACTGCAATCATGGTGTATTGCAGCAAACTCCTCCTTGATTTTCCAAGTGAAACCAACCTTGACCCTGGTTGGGTTTGCTGCTCGCTACCACTGTGGCTTAGGAACCACACGTGGCTTTTGGTAGGAAGGATGCTGTCCCTGGGAGAAAGGACGGATGCGGGGATGCATGCGGGACTGAAGTTCTGCTCACAGGTCTGCTCCCAACTCCTGACACAACCTTGAGAAATGCTCGGCTGTAACACAGAGAAGAGTTCCTTAACTTGGCAGGGTGTTGTACGGGTGAAATCTTGGCAGGACTCAGTGACACCCACGCAACTGCCTGACAGGTGCTGTAGAAGTGAAGTACCTAGATCTGGTAGCACGTTTTAGAGCTCTCCTCTCCCCTGCCCAGTCCTCTCAGGTGCCTAAATGATTAGTTCTGAAGGTCAGAGGACTCTTGGTCTAGTTTGTTGGTAACAAGATGGTCCATTTTAAAGAGTTCTGGGTTTTTAAATGGTTTCCCAGCAATCAAAATAGAAAGGGATGCTTTGAGTGGAGTAGTTTTCCAGCTGAGATTCTTTTTTTCAAGAAAAAATTGAGCCCTTCCTCCTGTCTTGCCCTGGTCCCTTATTTCCCTGCCGTGCCCTCTTTTCTGGACATACCTTCAGGAAGACTGTGTTTCTTTGCTGATCTCTGACTAGATGCACCAAGCCAGGTAATTTAACTTGTAAAGGCTTCTTTCCCTAAGTTAGGGACATCAGCAACTTCCACCTCTGATGCAGGCAGGAAACCACCGGTGAGGGGCCCACAGTTGTAAAACCTCTCCTGAGAGCAGCCCTCAGGGGGAGGTAGAAATATTCAGGCAAAATGTTGTCTCTGTGGGTGCTTGGGAGCCATGCTCTCAGCTGAAAAAGGGGGAAGTTCTTGTCAGCAGAACAGGGACTGGGTTCTTGCCGCCTCCCTGAGTGGATAGAGGGCTCTCGACTCCCCATTTCAAGGACTTAGTCCATCAGACAGCCTGATGGTCTGGCTCACGAACCAACACAGATCTCTGGGACAGAGAAGGAAGCCCTTCAGGGCTGTTGCTCACCTCATACCAGAGCGTTTCCGTCTCCGCAATCTCACTTCCCCGTAGATGACACCAGTTACCCGAAGGTGTCCTTGCTCTGCGCAAGGCTGCGGCTTCACTGACTTCTGACGGTGCCAACTGCTGGTCCAGAGCCACGATGCTGATGCTTCACGCCGGTGGTCAGCAGCCTCTCGCCAGCCACGGACCGGCAGGCAGCAGGGCTGGCAGCTGCGGCTGGGGAGGAGCGTTTCTGAGCTGCCTGCGGTTACGTGCACGGCAGGGGCTGGGGGCTGCTGCCTCGCACGGAGGCAGGAGCCCGCCTCTCAGCCGAGTTGGCAGCATCTTCTGGGAAATTCCTGCTGAGATTCTAATATCACACTTAACCTCTGATTAGAAAAAGAAAAATGCAGTCTGGCACGCTACCCGGGAAAGGTTTCCAGTCGCATTTTATTCTGCCCAAGAAGCGCAGGAATACTCATTGCTTTCTCTGTACACTTACAGAATAAAAAAAGTACAGGAAAATAGACAGGCATGAGGTTCTCTGCTAACTGGCGTGTGTTTGTCTTCCTTTCAGTCCACCCTTGGATTTATTGCCTTGCTAATCAGCACTCTGCACACACTCACGTACGGATGGTCGAGGGCCTTCGATGAGAACCAGTACAAATTCTACCTGCCCCCAACCTACACCCTCACACTGCTCGTTCCGTGTACTGTGATCCTAGCAAAAATCATCTTCAGTTTGCCCTGCATCCAGCAAAGACTTCTGCGAATCAGGAGGGGCTGGGAGAAGGGGAGATACGTGAAGTTTGTTCTGCCCAGCGCAACGGGGGAATATTCAAGCGGGGAGACCTCTAGCAATGTCTAACAGAGCCCCGGCTGTGACAGAGGATTTCAAAGCACTATCAACATTTCTATAAAGGTGTTTCTTTTTTCTTAAATATATGTATGTTTCGGTATAATTGTATTGTGGGTAAATAATAAAATTTGGCGACTTTAGAATACAGATGACCATGAAACTAGTTTAGACAGTAGGAGTCAAATTAGATTGCTGATTTTCTAGGACAATTATTGCCTTAAAAATAACCACGAAAGCCAAGCTAGCAGCACCAGGACATGGGAAACTGATGGACTCTGTTAGTCAGATCAGTCACTTGAGGTGCTGGCTGGCAGCTCCCCAGACCAGTACTTCTCAGATGCTTCCCCAGCTGCTCTCAGAAATTTCAATGCCTTTTTATTTTTGTTTTTTAGTATGAAGTAGCAGATTTTGTGGGGTTTAGGAGAGCAAACATATCCTGCCTCCCGAGTGCCTGGATCAATCAAGGCAGTGAGGTTTAGAAAGATGAATTGTCTCTGGTTTTGGTCTCCTCAATGAACTCTATGGACAAGTAAGAACAGCAATATAGACATTATGTAGCATCTGCAGATCGTACTAAAAGCATCGAAACCTGACAGCAAGTCCATGTATCCCTGTTCTCTCAACCAGGCAGGACTTCTGGTCCTGTAAGCTGTGCCTGGTGCACATTTATAAGCTACGGAAATAAAGTACCTTTTCCAGCAGTATAAAAGCATTTGGAGAGAAGGATGTCCCTAACTTCACACGTCTGGTCTGCACTGCTGTTTCTGAGATGACAGCCACTGCTGCTGTATGTTCTCTGTTTCACAAAGCCAAAGTTTCAAGCAGTATATGATGGAAATAGAGTGAAGAAAATTATCAGAAAGACCTGCTGCTTCACAAAGTTACATGGAGGGAACCAAGGCCTTCCAGCTGGCCTTACATCAAATAATAGGGTGAAGCTTTTAGAAACCATTGTCACCTGAACATGCCCACTTATGCAGACAAAACAGCAGCTCTGAACCCACTGGTTTCACCAGCAACGATAAGATCTTTGAGCAGTCTTGCAAAGGGGTCAGCAAGTCTTAAAAATATAGCAGTTGTGCATTTTGGGCAGTCCTTCATTGCCTTGCACCTTAAAAAGTCGCTTGCTAGATTGCAAAGCAGGTATCAAATGCTCTTCTGACTTCACACCCACCTTGGACAAGGTACAGGGCAATGAAGATTTCTGTCCTAATTTCATTTTCCACCTGTCACTTCCTATCCCTTCAAGCTCTTGTTCTTTATCAGAATAATTCTTTAGGCTTTGGACATCCAAATCACCAAACAGGGAATGGACAGCCATTCACAAAAGCTCATTTAAAAGCAAGCAATCAGGATGACACAAGACGACTACCTCAGCAAGGTCAGATACAAGGACGTGGCTGGAATAGCCTCATTTTCTTACAGTTACATAAAAGACACCACTTGGCGTTCAGTATTGCCTTGAAAAACAACAGCTGTCAGCATCAAATGAGGTACGGTTTGTGGGACAAGACAGGACTTGTTACTAGACCAAAGTTAATATAAATGGGGAGGGAAATGATCAACTTTGGGGCATATAAGCCCTTCTACAAGCCTTCTGTAACCTGGATGATTTCTACACGGATCTTACAACTTTCCTGTTCAGCCTCAAATAACTACAGTGAGTGATGTTCTCCAAATATTGCTCAAGCTGCCGGTGATGATATTGAGGGATTTCAGTTCTTGCCTAAGGCTTGCAGTAAAATCTCTCTTTCTATTTCACTGAATAGCAAGAAAACAGCATGAGGGAAATGCCCGGGTTTCATCAGCAGCTGATTTATTTATTTTGGCAGCACGAGGAAGGTGCCATTCTTTCCCACTGTCCCCTTCAGAAAACTGCAGTTATTCAAGGTTTCTCCATCCATCTCCACAACCTAGCCCAGAGCAGCATCTGATCAAATCACTCACCAAGCAGACGGATTACCCAGGACAATTTATTTCTGTTTGAATGGTGGGTTAAGTTTCCACATGGATTTGAGACAGTTTCACCTGAGTATAATTCCACCCACTCTGGTTTAAATCATCCTTGAGGGAAAAAACTGGATTGAGCAAGCTTGTTCTTTCAGTCTTCCCCTCCATTTCATCATCAAGCAAAGTCAACATAGAAGCGCTGCTTTACACATTTCCTGGTTACAATAGTGTATTGCAATGCCTCTTTTTTCCCACTTAAGCTTATTTTTACATCTTTAGGTCAGGCAAGACTACTGCGTGGTAGCCAAAAAAAAAGAGATTAGGAGGCAGGGAAAGAACATTACATAAACTGGCAGGCTTTGCCTTCAAGGGGAAAGGTGTGGTTTTATTGTGAGTCACTGCAAGGTTAAAGACTCACCTTTCTGCCCAGCAGAAGTAAGGTTTGCCCCTTTGCTTTGTTTACCTGGCTTTGGCACCCGTGTACCCTTTCCCACTGATGGCAAAGGGATAGCTTTCATGAGCAGGAGCAGAGTCAGGCACTCAGACCTACCCGAGGAGCTGGCTCCGTTAGCAAGTCGCATGGTGCTTTGCAGATGGACACAAGCCCAGACGGACAGACGAGCCAGCTCCAAATGTCCACAGCTACCGCAGCTCCACAGCATCTAAAAAAAGGCCGATCGCGTGTCTCGGGATAATGCCGGTGCCAACACACGGCCCAGCCAGTCACCATCCCTTTTAAAGGCTGAAACAAATTCCTGTATGTGCAGAACAGCGTTTCAGGTGGTGCCCTCTGCAGGTGTTTGGTCCTTAAAAGCTTTGACACAATAGTTTGGGTAATCTCTTCTGATTCTGGAACACTGAAAAGGAGTTTGAGGAATTTTTCAATTATCTCATTCCTTATACATTTTCGACATGGATAAGGAGGTTTAGCGAGGTTAGCTTAAAATTTACCAATTAACTGGTTTTGTACTTGTTTCTCTCTCTGTATATATGTACACACACATATATATTATTGCAGAATATATAACTGGAATGTAAATTCTTTATATTTTTATTTTCTGTGTTGCCTACTATGTGCCTCTGGGATATCTAAGAATCAACTGAAAAGCTGTAAGAGTAAGGCCAGTTTTAATCACTGGCATCTGTAGTTATATAAAAAATATCCTGAACAGGTCTATGTAATTATATCAGAACTCGTTTGAGTCTTTTTTTTTCCCTCCTCCCCCTAAACGATACCTTTACCTTAATGGCAGTAGTAGAGTACTGTGATTACCTGGAATTTAACCGCTGGGAAATAAAACCCACTACAGCCGGCAGCTGGTAGAGTCTCGTCACCACCGTAATAAGTGAGAAAGATCATTGCTGTGACCCCTGGTGCCAGGGCCTAAATTGCAGAGCTGCTATGCACGTGGGAGGGTACAAGTGTGTACAGACGTACATTTCACTACGAGAGGCTAGTGATACTACACAGCAGTTGTATCACAGGATCAAACAAGCCTAATTCACTCAACAAAAAGCGCTGTCGATACTGAGTTCAAGGAAGAGGGAGTTCCAGATGAGGGTTTATGGGACGGGAAAGAAAAAGGGAGTTTTAATACTATCAATTTGTACTCTGTTTCTTAAGTCACTTCTTCATAGAAGTGGCATGCCAGATCAAGCAACTTCTGGTCTGCAGCACTGCATTTTAATGAGCTAATTTGTAAGTTGATTTTAATGAGTTCATTTAAATTCCTGTGCTGAAGATTAACCTCTGCAGGTACAGTTCTCTCCTCCTGTTTTATAACGCAAGGCTCAGTGCACTTGGTTTCTTGCTCTTCAGGGATGTACTTACAAAGTGATATATCAAACTACAGTTAAATCTTTAGGGGGGTGCACTTGCTTCCGCACCTCTATGCAATATATTTCCTTCAGGCTCTCCGGGATCGCCAGCGCAGCTGCGTGACCTGCTACAATCAGCAACTAAAGTCTGGTGTTAGCCCTGAGCTGAAAATTTCATGCACCGAGCTAGCGGGATCTGCGGACTGTGCCTCAGGTTTGGGGAATGAGATTCGTTACACTAGGACAGTTTTCTTTTATCTGTTTATTGTGCCTTAATAAGCAGCATCAGTTTTGCAGAATTTCTGCACAAGGTTTTTTTTTAGTGCAAGTCAGAACCATGCTTGCTTTAAAGTTGAGCGTGCAATACACAGCAGGAAGATACTATCTATGATTAGGGACAGTTCTTGTTAGCAGAGCATATGCAGGACTTTCATAATCAAAGACTAAAAAAACTTGTGTGTGGCCAGTCAGGAGGATCACATATTACAAGCCGTAGTAGTACAGGAATATTTCAAAGTGGCACTACTGCAGTCCTCTGAGAAAGATAATCTGCTTTAGATTTAGAAACCTCAGCGCTGGAGGACCCACTACAGCTGCTGCTCAGCTGGTTGGTTCCTCTTGTTACCTGCTTCCCATACCTGAGCTGCAATTAGCTGGCCTCAGCTGCTGCATGCCAGCCTGCTGGCTTAAAGAGCTATCCACAGTCAGCTGCTCATTCCGCCTCTAGAAAACAAAGTTACTGTGCAAGATTCAAGTCTGCTTTCTGCAGAACCAGGTTGGTTTGACTTGGGGAGGACAGGGGGTGAAGAAATGGCGATGATACTAATTGCTGGGACATAAGGCTTTCATTTCTAGATTGCTTTCACTAAAACCAACTGGTGTCCTCCAGTTGGATGGACACAAATACATGCATAAAGCCAAAGGTGTGACCTCAAAGTAGTGTGAAAAAGAGGTCAATACCACACCTTCCATCTTAAAAAATCTTGGTTCACTGAAGGGGCTTCCTAAACTGGCCTTAAAGAACATGTTCCTTGGGCTTCACATTAGAAAGCAGAATTAAACCTTCTCAAGATGTGAAATGAGAGCAGACAGCAGTAGTTCTTACAGTGCTTGCTGACATTCCTGGCACACTTAAGTCACCTGCCAGACATCAGAAATGGACATACAAAGGTAAATCTTTACATTAATCTGTCATACTGAGCTCTTAAATGTATTCACTACCAACTGAAACTCACACTCTTCTGGCTAGCTGCTTTTGGCCCACTACAAAGGAAAGAATATCGCTATCAGGGAGAGGATGCTAGCAAACAAAAGGTGCCATCCATATCTCATCAAAAATACCGTATCTACAGGAAGATGAAAGCTCTTTGTCCCATCCTCTCCCCCACTACATCACCAGCCCAAACACCCACCTGTCCTCTCAGCTGTCTGCCAGACATACCATGCTTCAAGAGGAGGTCCTGGTCTCCAGCGAAGCAGAGCTGGGTGCTACGCAGAAGAAAGAGAAGCGAGAATAACCCCATCCAAACAACCTGCACTGCCATGCTAACTGCACCCATGCATGCAGTAGCCCTCCCCTGCAGACAGCAGAAGACTGCACAGCTGCAGTCTCCCATGCATTCACCTCCTGTGTTTGAGGGTTATAGCAATAGTTTGGAATCAATAAGCAGTTCTCATACACAGCAAGCTGTGGTAAACCCCTAGTACGACACCAGTGGAACAGGTTGCCCAGAGAATCTGTGGAGGCCCCATCCCTGGCAGTGTTCAAGGCCAGGTTGGATGGAGCTCTGGGCAACCTGGTCTAGTGGAGGGTGTCCCTGCCCATGGCAGGGGGGTTGGAACTAGATGATCCTTGTGGTCCCTTCCAACCCAAACCATTCTGTGATTCTATGAAGTAAAGCAACAGCCCAAAACAGATGGAAGGAAGAATTTAGGGCACCCAGGCTCTACCTGCCACTTCACTTCCCTCTCTTGAATAGTCTCCTTGGCATCTGCAAGCTGCTGCAAGAAAAGTGACAGGAATCTCAGCAGAAAGCTCCATCACACTTTGTCCCTATGCAACAGTTCAAGTTCACCCTTTTAACCAGGCAGCATCTACACACATTTCCGTCACTGACAGCATAAAGCTGTGCAGAGTGATTGGGTTTGGGCTCTGAAACTCATATCCCATCTCAGCTCATCACAGCTCAGAAAGCGTGGCCCGGAGAACGCAGTGCCAGGTTCTCCTCAGCCCTTGCGCTACAAGCAAGAAATGGGAGCTTAAGGTCAGAAGCATGGAGAATACATTTGTTGTGTGTTTAAGCTGTGTTGCTGAAAATGTTTTGCTCTGCTTTGCACGTGTCTCTATTCTGGGTGGTTTTCCTTGTGTTCAAAAAAAAAAAAGGGGGGGGGGGGGG
>VWZZ01003599.1:240848-256125 GCA_013399095.1 Psophia crepitans | reverse complement strand
TTAAAATCTACTTTACAAAACCTCAGCAAATTAACGCTGATCTTTTCCAGACAATTCTTCAGATGAATGTTCTGCAAATGCCTCCTCACAGCATGCAAAGATTTAGATACGCTGGAACTGGCTCCGCAAAGGACGCTCTCTAACAAGAGGAATTTAAGCACTGATACCAGTTCAATTTGCCGCTTTTTGATTCTAATATAAAAAGAAATGCTTTCTGCAAGGAAGGATTCAGCTTTCATCACCAGAACCATAGTACAGACTTTGCAGGCTAAACCAATTCACAGATAAGCACTTTCATAAACATTACATATATTTTGACTTACACAGGTTCCGGAGAATGAAAGAACAGGCTGTGCTGACATCTGGTGGCTTTTTCTGCAGACAAAGACAGCTGATGCCAATAGGTCTTGGCTTTTTGCTGCCTTTTTTTTTTTTCTTGTGTTCCTGATGTAACTTCTCTCATTTCATTCCAAGATACAAAGCATTATGATAAAAACATTTTTGCTTCCACTGACCAGTGGACAGTGCTGTCCCATGCAAGTCCTCCTGTAAAACAACAAAGGATCCTTTGTTGTGCACTATTAGCAACGGTGTAGAAAAGGCCTCTTCTTTATTTCAAAGCGTACTTCTTCATGAATACAGGAAAAAAAAAAAATGTACATTCACTACCACAGGAAACACTGCTGTTGTGTATCAGATGAGGTGCAAACCTAGCCATTAAAGCACCGCAAAGCACAGCAGAGGTGGCAGCAAGAAGCAGAGGGAAGGGGCTGAGAAAACATGCAAAGTTGTGTCTGTTTCTCTAACTCAGTGGGAAAGGTTGTAGGAAAAAGTCAATACGCTGATAACATGAAAAGTAGCAAAGCTGTCTACTGGGCATCGTTGCTTCATTTGCAAATCTATGCCAAGCACTATTACAAAAAGGAAGTCATGGAAGGAGATCAGGTGCCAACCAGGAAGACCTGAGCTCGGTCCAAAATGTTCAATAAGCAAAAGTTTGCACTGGCCTTCAGTGCCTGTAATGCCTCCAGCCAGCTGAAGTTCCTCTGAAGCCAGGATGGTATCAGTCACACGAGACAAAGTGCATCAACATCACGTTGTTTCCTCACTCTTAATCTCTGGACAGTCAGGATTTCTGTGGCTATTACCTTGCAAGAACTGGACTCAGGGATGTCCTGCCATGGCTACGGTGACTCTTGGACTGTTACTTGCCAGCTAGTTCTTAAGGAAATGATCTGTCAGGGGATATGCTGAATACTGCCAGGGAGTGGAAGAGAAACACCACAGCTTACAGCTTCTCTCTGGATCACCTCTAAGACAGAATGTTTACATCAGATAAAGCAGTTCCCCAAATTTAAAGGTGGAGCATATCAGATCTTTGAGAACTTATTAATGTCATTGGTAACTGTCAATATTTAACTCCATGTCAGCAGTTTTCTTAGCTCTTGCTTCTTCAAAAGGCAACACATCTATCTCGACAGAAAAATACACGAAACCTGTTGCACACAGAAAGTATAGCAGAGCTTGAGGAAAAAAAAAAAAACCACCTATTCCAGCAGTTTGCAAGTTCAATGCCAAAAAGTATTAAAAAGCACCTTTTTTGTATCTTTAGTGGTATAAAAAGCAAGACTACTCCAGTCTTTCTGTCCCAGGAAAGAGATTTTGTGTGTTTATTCAGTTACACCATTACCTCCTTTTCTTCATGGTAACTCCTTTCCTAATTTCCTGTCTTCTCCTTTAGTAGCTATTCTTCCACAACTCCTAACCAAAACTCCAGTCTCTCTGAAGTGATTTTCTTTCTCCAAGAAATGCCCAAGCCCCACACACACATCCAGCTTCCAGTTTGACTGCCTTTCCCTGCTACAGTGCAACAGCCCCGGAGAAGTTGCATCTTATTTCAGCGTCCGCTCTGGATGCTGTTGTTTTTGGTTTTGTGTTTTGTTTGTTTTTTTTTAAAAAAAAACAAAGGCTGGTGAAAGACTCCAAGGACATCATACTGAAAGATGAATCCTTATTAACCCCATGATGTCCAAGAACACCAGCAAAGCTTCATGAGTTACCCCACTACAACTTATGGAGAAGCCACCTTTGATTAACAGTAATTGTAAACTAATGCAGTTTGTGACCTCTGCCAGGATAACACACCATGGTTTCCTTCAATAGAAAGAGAATTTCAAAACAACAGGGGCAAAGACATCTCAGACTTTAGTTAGTGTTCACAGATTTCATTTGGTACTCAGCAATCCTGGAGTCAAACCTGCTTTGAGACAAGGCTTTACTATATCCTACTGAAAAATGTTGCAAGAGCATCTATCTGAACAAGTTCTCAGTTATTATCTGTGGTTTTGTGGGGTTTATTTGAAAGAAGTATTGTTAAAGGTCCAATTGGAAAAAACACAGTAGAAAAACACTTCAGGAAGACTCCAGTTTACAAGTGTGGTCATTGAGATCATTACAAAAGGCGCTACTGTGCTGCTGCAGAAAGGAGCCAATGAAGCGCCATTGCCAGAGCGAACGGAGCTCACAAAGCAGTAGGTTAACTCCTCCCTCAGAACAAGCAGCTAATCAGGAGTGCCAGACACATCGCTCTTCAATATTTGCCTTAAAACATTTACTGTTTTCTTGTTGATGCTGTAGAATTGCTCTTTCACTGTGCTACAATCGATGCAGCACTGAACGTCTGTGACTGTACCAGCCCAGAAAGGACAGCTGTTAAAATCTGGTGACTCTGTCAAACAAACGCCTTAGAGAAAAGCGATCACAAAAACAATCCAAATCTGTCTGCAAGGGCTGGAGACCAAATTCAAATCCCCAGAACAGGAGGAAGAGAAGACAGTGTTTGCTCAGTCTGAGCGCCAGAGTGTCCTGACAGATGTCATCCAAGTGCCTTGGCAGGACAGCCTGAGACATTGATCTCTCCGGTATGTCATCTACTTCTTACAAAGTTACCTTCCTGACTGTAAATTTGGCTGAACAAAGCTGGTGTGCTCTGGAGTGCAACATATTAGGTTAAACTGTCTGAGAAGATGAGTACAAACTCCTATCAACCAGGTTAATCTGGCAAACATGACAGTCTGTATAAAAAAGTAACTGAGACATGGGCCTGTGTTTGGGGAGCAGGTACCCGCAACAAAAAGGTTGCCTGGATGGAAAGAGGGAAGTGGTAAATTCTCCCCACAAATTTATCAGAGCATTGCATCTAAATCCTCAGAGGCCACAGGTGACTTCAGTGACACAGGATGGCTCCCTGCAAGTTAAAGATACAATCAGCCTTTTTATCGCAGATGAAAAAAGTGGTAGACTACCTTCACAAGAGAATAAAACTCTGGTTGAAGCAAAGCAGCCAGTTAGTAACACTAGCTACTGAAACCAGCCTAAACCCGAGAGTTATCAGGAAGGATGAAGAAAATGAGGTGGGAACTACACATAGAGGTTTCTTTGGCCCTACATCTAAAGTAAAGAGAAGTTTTATTTAGATACGTTGGAAATCACACATCTGCTTTCACTATCACTTGTCAATAAAAAAAAAAAAATCAGTCATCAAAGCTCTAGGAAACAGTAAGCTTACTTCTCTGGAAAGTCTCTAGTGGAAATGGTGGTGTCAGCTCTCACCCAGCAGTGAAGGTAGATGTGTGGGTCTAAAGCAAATGCACAAGATCTCATTTAGCAGAGCCTATGCCCAAAAAGCCTGCTACAGCAGAAAGCCAGCATCACTTCTGTTCCGATGAAGAGAGGCTTTAAGGTTCAGTGAACCATCTTGGTAACCCTTAGAAAGCAGTTTCATAAGCAGTATCTATCAAAGGTACTTTATTGGATGTGTGGCTAATTTTTCTTATTCTTGATTTAGTTAATGTAGTAGGAAAGCCAGGAATTACCAAGAACTAACATATAGCAACAGATTATGTGGCTCTTGGAAAGCAGGAAAGAATCAATTCCAATCTTGAACACATGTGGCTCACAGACTGGGCCTCTCCTCACAGAAACACAACCATTCGGGTTTTATTGAAACCATGAGCTTTCGCTTCGTTTGGAAAAATGCCCAATTCCTGCTTATACACACCGACGTCCTGGCAGAACGCAGGTTGCTGCCTCTTACGTGAAGGTGTCTCCATGAAGTAAAGCTAGGAACAGGCAAACTTCCACACAAAAGAGGGCTGGAAGAGACTGTAAAGGAAAGTGAAGAGCACGAAACACTTGCCAGTCTGCGCCATTTAAACAAAAGAGACCAAACATAAAATGAGAGAAGTAAAGCTATGACTTGAAACAGAGACTCTTTTCTCAAGCCCTCTAAAATTATTTGGTCATAAAACACTTCCATTTTCATCAGAAGTTGGAAGCATGATGGGATTTTACTGTGCATTGTATAAATTCCATACGTAGCTAATGTCTGCTGTAGGATCACACCAAGAACGTGTGTCACAGGTGAGAGATTTCACTGCCTGCATCGTAAGAGGCAGCAAAGGAAAAAGAAATGCAAGAAAGAAAAGTCATTTATGTCCCTCAGTTTTCCTTCCCTCAGTCTTAGCATATTGACAGAAATTAATTTCTATAGGAAGGGAATTGCACTGTTTGCAAAGCAATCCTCTAGGATTTATTGATCTTTAAGAAAAACCTCATTAAGCAGAATAAGGAAAATTTACAACAGGTATGGGAAAACAAAACAATCTCTTGGGATCTTCACCAGGCTGAAACGGGATTAGCTTTGTAGTTTCTGTAATCTTCCTCACAGAAGAATGCTAATTCAGTCTCATTTGCTAGAACAAATAAAAAATTAAATATTTAGCACACCAGTAAATGAACCACCCAACAGCCAGCTATTCAGAATTTAAGAAAACAATTGGCAACTTTTTGGTCAAAGACAATTACAAATCACCACATGCCTTTTTCTCCCCCCTCATATTTTTGTAAAAAATATTCCAGTAATAAAAATGTTATTTAAACTTGTTTTTAAAAAAACACACACACACAAGACAAGAACCTGAATATATATAAATATAAGTAAATATGTACTCAAGACCCCTCCAGATTTGTTTAACATAGCCTTCAGAATTGTTTGTATAAGCATTCAGCAAATTAAGTGATTGCACTTCTAATGCCTTCAAATGCTAGAAAAATTATGAAATATGATTTCCTCTTTTTTTGTGCATTTTTCTGTTAGGAAAGGGAAAATGATACTATTTTTTTCATTAAATTAGCCTGTAGGTATAATAATTTAATACTTAGAGGATGAGTAGAATATTTTACAGATCACTTTACATTCTCCCTCATGACCCATCAAAATATGTGTCTGAAGAAGTTAATTTTTTGCCCTGCTGATGATTAATTCATGAGGCTTCAACAATATGCAAAGTGAAAGACACAAATTGGCTTCTCCAGCAATACCTTCAAATACCTCTAATTATTCACAAGGGGATATGGCAGAGCTAAAGGACCCACAAAGGTTCAGAGCCGTCACAATTCTTTCAACCCAGTAGGTCAAGGACTTCCTCTTCTAAAACAATAAGTCAGCAACATTACTAATTCAGAACAGAGACAAATCTGATGGAAAGCCTTCACAATTATTAAACATGGAATTCTTTAAGGTGCTGAGCCAATAAGTTCCACATTCGTTTTTTAAATTAAACCTGAAGTTAATGAAGTCTGCTTGTCTTGTAAAAAGAGAAAAAAAAAGCAGAAGAGTTTTTAGAATCTCAACTAGAAAACAGACAAGACTGTTTGCAATGAATACTGAACACTTTATTAACATGCACCCTGCTTTAAAAAAAAACAAACAAAAAAAAAAAACCAACACAACAAGCAAGCGTTAACTTTGCTGACTAGATAATAACTGTAATAATAATCACTGCCACAGAGGCTTTCCAGAGGATATTATCTAATGCCCTCATAATTTATAAGTCTCTAACCCAACCCTGTAAAGTGCCAAGGGCAATCAACTGCAGCTTAGAAAAAATGTTCTGTCTCAGAATTTCCCAGATTTTCTAACAGTAATTCTCTGTTTTATTCTAGTAAATCTTTTCCAGACTAGATATTGAAAAAATTTAATATGTAATAGGAGGTTTCAAACCCTCTTACTGATTTAAATGAAACTGTACAAAATGAGGACTAGTGATGTATGCCATCATACTTCATTTCCTTGGTTTACTCTTCTCCACTTCTTGAAGAAAAGTAAAATGTTAAAGGTTTTACTACAAAGACTCCACTCCTGACTTAGCTAATTTTCATGTCAAGGTGAAAACATGTCAAAATTCAAAACAGCATAATGGCATGCTACATTTTGCAAAGCAAGAGTTTTTCTTTTCTATCACAAATACCCACCATATACTAATGACTAACTGCTGTTAGTTATTCTGAAAAAAATAAAAAGCAGCTTTAAATTTTCTGCCCTGAACAACCCACCCTTCTCTTTGCACAGAGACACAGAACAGGCTGGTCTATTCCAATTTCCTTTCACTGTAACATTTACTCTGATGTTTTGACACCTTTTTCAAAATCAATTTCTACTGTTTCACTGCTGTAGCTACAAACCTAGTTTCAAAGATGGATAATATATACAAATATTTATCAATGCCTTTTCCAAAGAAGGAAGCTCTGGACAATGTGATTTCTAATTCAACATTTGGCACTGTCATCAGTCCCCTTCCTGAACTGCATTGCCTCTTATGCTTTAGGTGGATAAATTTCATGCTTAAATGAATCTCCTGCTAATCAAATTACAAATCTTTACTTGAGTGTCAGCAATCCTCCTTCCCAAGAAGTTTTTTTCTTCTTCAGATAAAAAGACCTGGTTTAGTACAAACAGCCAGAGAATAATTATCATTCATATTATAGGGATGCCCAAAGACCTTTGGGAAAGGTATATCAAGGCCAGTAGCAATGTACCCCAGAGAAAAAAATTAAAGAGACATCCCAAGTCACTTAAAATCAGAAAGTAAATGTCAGGAAACAAAAGAGCCAAGAAACCTACGAAAAAGAAATCCCATTCACTAGCTGGGGAGCAATCAGAGGGCATCAGGAGGGAGCTTTCTCTGTGAAACCCCCGCACTTAGAGCGCAGGCAGTTATGCGTTCCAGCTAAGCAAATCAGATTCAAATGAGCAAATGTCCGTATCAAGGTGGAATGCAACTACATCCCTTAAGTACCCTGCTGCCACAAAGTCATTCAGCCACATTTATGAGAAGCCCAAAGGACAGCCAGGGACCATCAATTTTATCATGACAGACATTTCTTTACATTACCAAAAGACATGCCCTATATGTAGTCCCCTGTCAAAATGTGAGAAATCAGGTCAAGTTTCCACTCTTTGCTATGTTCAGCACATTCTCGAAATGATACTGCTGGAGCTTTCCTGAGCAATCTGGCTATCAGGCACTGTATGCTGCACATTAAACAAATCTAATCTTATTTCATTATTCCATGCTGGTTCCACTACTTACATTTCTAACCAAAACATCAGTTTAAATGTTACTGATAAGACTAAGCAGACGCGGTACTAATAACCTATCTGTCAATCATTTAAAATTACTCTCAGCAGAATTATAAGCCTACCCTCTAAAAATCACAATTTGCATTCTGAACATTTGGAGTGCAGATACCTGCTGCCCTCAGCCCAATGATTTGAATGTACATTATCCCCCCCTCTTCCCTGAATAATTATCAAGTAGTGTAAAGAGCATCAGGAATAGCATTTACTTTTCAGCAGGCTATCCAAACATAATCAGCCAGTTATCAGTTTAATGACAACCACAATGAACAGCACCTTCAGTCAATACAAATGTGCTCCTACCTACTCCAGCTGCTTTCAGCGTACTGTCTTCTTTCAAAATCAGTTTGTCGTCATCTTCCAAACTCACCACAAGCTCACCAGTCTACAAATCAGAGAACCAGAATACAAAGGTAAGAATAAGAATTAGTCTTGTTTGACAGCGCAGAGATCTGGCTGCATTAAAGCACGTAAAAGGGGAAGAATATGGCTAATAGTCATACCTTAGATTTGTGTGCTTGGTGAATAATCTTCATTGTATCTGAAAGAAAAATACGTTTTGCTAAAATAAGGCTTAGTAGGCAGGTAACACTGAAAGTTGCACTTGGGAAGGAGAGACAGAGGGGTAAAGGTCAAAATGTTTTATTATTAACAATTTTGTACATTGAGAGGAGAAAACACCTTCATTTCGCAGTCCTACAGCCACAGTCTTAAACCAGTCCGTCCAAAATTAAGGTACCACGTTCTATTGCGCTTCTGTCTGCTGGCTGAATTACAGTAACTAACTAATGACCATCCCAATTGCCAGTCAAAGCAAGGTAATTTAAATGCCAGTTAGGGTGTTTTAACCCAACAGGATTTACACATGCAGTTGGGACTGGACAAACAGCATTTATGCACCGACAACTACTAAAGTTAAGTTAATAGGCAGCAAGTGATTAAGATGCAGCAACTCAGCCACTTTAGATGATTCCTTGAAATTTTCCTTCTCACAAAGAAAGCACCTGCAGTAGAAATTTTATTAAGCAAGTCCATTTTCCATGAACACATACAGCCTCTCCTCTTTTTTAATGCTACACCCTCTTCAGTAATGTTTACCTCTGATATGTTTGTGCAGTGTAGCGCTTTAAGAAATTATGCTATAAAAGAAAAAAAAAAAAAAGAAATATCGCTTTCCTCTGGTAATGTGGGCTGGGCTTTGTTAACAGAGGGAAAAACAGGAAAATACTGTGGTCACTAAAGCAACCAACTGAGTGCGAAGATGCAGAGGGACTGGAAGTCAGAAAATGCCCGTGCAGCACTACAAAAACCCCAAGCCCAAACTCCAAAGCCTCTGTGTTTGAACAAATTCAGAGTAACACATCAATCCCTTCCCAGCAAAGAAGAAAAAACAGTGCTGTTTGCCTGCTCACTTTCTGTTCTAGTTTGGTTTTGGGCATTAACTGAACACTACATGTTTAAATAGTCTGGTAAGAGAAGAATGTAAGAAAGTTAAATATATGCTAAAACAACTTTCAAACCATCGAGAGCAAGTATGGAGATGTTCAGAGCAACAAAGGTCACATTCCCGTTCAGAAGTCTGCTCCTGGACCACTCTGACCCATTTTGAAAGTCTTATTTAAAATACTACAGAACTTCAAAACTACTCTCTATTGCCACTGCAGAGGTCGCTGAAAAGGCTGTCTTAGCATGCCGTACTAAGTACAGTATTAGAAGCAAGACACATATTAAGTTGCAGTTCCCGGATCCATCTTGCATAGAAGCATTGCAAAAAGACCAAGCAATCACAGTAAAAATACATTGCAATCATGAACCCTTTCCACCACAGCAAATACAATCCAGCCCGTGCCTGTTAGTTTTAAGCTTCTCCATCTACTTTGTCACAGCCCCTTTTGTCTAGTCTCTTTCAAGTCATTCTCTGAACTATCGTCTCAAATTTACTTCTTCAAAACTCCACCCCTAGAATCCAGCAGGTTGCTGTGTCTTTATTTGAGCTATTTAATGGCTTCCCTAACTCCGTTCTGAGATGAAACTACAGCCTCTTCACATCCTAGCTAAAAAAACCTGATGTCCTCTCAATTGCCTTTGTTATTTCATCCCAATTTAGTCCCACTCAATCATATTCTCAGACTTTTACCTTTCCTTTTCTGATAATAACCTTCTGTGACAACAGATAAGAAATCCCTTTTTAAGTCTGGTTCGATGAAGTATCTACCATATTGCTCTGCATTCACGGGGCAAAAAAAATTGAGAAGCAGCTTATAAGCTGGCACCCAGGCTGCCATCATCAGTGAAAACATGGCAATAACCGGGTAGGAAGATGAGAAGATTGGCTGAGAAGAGTTCTAGACCAACAACAAGAATGATGAAGAAATAGATGAAGAGAAAATTGAAGTCATAAGCTTTGAGATGTGAGTGAGAGCACCAAGCCAAGAGGAAAAATGTGATAGCATTATATTTGATGGTGAGAGAACAAAGCAGTGCTGGATCCTGGAGAGAAGGAATCCGAAAGAGGCACACAGTGAGAGACAGCCAGGTCCAACCGAGATTTCTGGCACTGCCAAACAAAGCACAAGGAAAAACCTGACTCTTACTAGCATTATTCATGCAGAAGGTTCACTGCCCTTTCATCACCAAAGTACATGACCGTAGAGCACAGAAGAGATGCCAAAAACATGAACCTGGATGATTCCCAGCCTGAGGGGAAGGTGAGGAAATTGGCTTTGATTTTTCTGTGTGAAAATTTCCACACAGCTAGCACTATCCCACTAAAAGTAGGCCTCCATTAACTGGTCTAACAGGTTTTAAAGTTCTGCAGCGTTTTTCACCCACGTTACGCTCAGTCCTACACAGCACAATCAGATGCTCAGCCACAACATATGCCTTGGGAAAAACAGAACTGATGCTCGAAGTGATGAAAGAACTAGCAGCAGGGATAGGCAGCAGCAGGAATACAAGTGATAGCAGCAGTCCTGGACAGGAACCCTCACCTAGCCAAAGCACAGATATCAGGGGAAGAACAGCACCTCCAAATTCAAACTTAGAGTTACTTAGACTTTAAGATCGTAAATAATGTATTAAAAATAATAACAACATTCAAGTCCTCGCCACTCATGCATCATAAATCTTAATCCCTAACTCATCTCCTGCTTTCATTTTGCACTATTTTACCATCAGCAAGAATATAGAATTCAATACTTGGCTTTTTACTTTTTTTAAAGGCAAATGGAGTCTATTACCGTTCACATATATAAGTGAGTTCCTTGTTCAATTCTTTGAATCACTGTAGAGGAAGGAGTTCATCAACTCCAAGAACATGGGAAACAGAGGATCACTTGCAGCAAAACTCCAAGGGAACTTTCAGAATTGCCAAGCATAGGAAAAGACATGTTACTGACATCCGAGTTAACCAGCTCCAAGAAGGAAGTACTTTAGTCGATTTTGAAAGTATATTCTGTCTCAAACAGATGAATTGCACGTGTTCGTACCAATCTTCACAAAAAGGAAATATACACGTAGCTTCACATTAGAGAATAAAGTCAGCCTAAATTTCACACCAGACTATTTCATTCTGTCAGCTTGTATTTAAGAGCTTCCATATCTACTTTAAGCAAAGCTCCCCTGCTTCTCTTATATCACGTGAATTATTTAAGTATATGTCTCGAGCATTTTCTATTTACCGCCTTCAATTCCCACTTCACCATCCTTTCTGATTTTACAATTAGTAAATAGATACTGAAATACATAAGCACATAGAGAACTACAATTTCAAAGCCTTTGAGATCACAAGCTCCTTGCTAGAGTAAAAACAGAGTTAAAAGCCACTTATAAAAGTAATAAAAAACTAATATCAAAACCCATCGATACCAATTAACAAATAATGTATAACATGCAGCCTAATTCAAAGATTAATCCAGAACTTCAAAATAACAGTCAAGTTCTGTAGACATGATCCCAGTGGCAAAACCCCAGCTATAAATGCTGGATAGAATTGCAAATGTAGGCAGGCACTGCCACCACCACAAGTGTTATATAGCAGTTTTCTTCTAAATTTTATAGAAACTGGTATAAAATATTATGTCCACATTTTATGGGAATTAAAACAAGAAAAAAAACCACGTACCATACTTGTAATTTTTGAAAGGAGGAGGAAGTCCTGCTCTTGAAGGCACATCTATTAAAATAAAAACACCAAGTTAAAGCAAAATTGTCCTTTTTTTATTCCCACTATTTTATTTTCCATTATCTTACACACCCATCCTGGACATCCTTTACATCAAAATAAATCCACAACACAGGAAACTTGTTTGAGCATCAAATACTAAAACACAACCTTTGGCTCAGGTTCTATAGTTACTCCGTATCTGATTAACTTCACTTGAGCATGAAGTGCCTCTGAACCAAACGACCCCTGAGGACAGCGAGTCAATGCAATTAGGATATGATCGCAGGAGCCTGATCCTTCAGAAACCTGCCAGAAACATCCTGTTAATGGTTTGCACAGCATCTCTCTCTACCTTATACAAACAGCTGACAACTGCCATTCAGAACCGAATTGTTCAGTAAACACAGCCATGCAACCAGCCACAAAAAGGAAGCCAAACTGTAGAAAATTAACTCTTTAGCCGCCTGCAGGACACAGCCCATGAGCAACTGCAAGAATATTAATACCTTCTCTGGTGCCAGTGTTTCCAGTGACACCCAAGAACTTAACCAGGGCCTTGGAAAGCCCAGTTGTTTGTGGGGTGCTCGGCAGCAAGGCGGCTGAAACCATAATTTCATCAGTAGTTCAACAGTTTATCTCAAACTCTCCTTCAAAGCAGTTTACAGTAAAGGAAGGAACACGACTTTTGGACCAGGAACAGCACTATCCATCTCTGGAATGAGATTACAAAAAGTCTTGTTCAAGCCACTAGCTTTGTCTCAAATAACAGCGAGTTGCAATACTGCACACATCAAAAGCAAATGTCTTAGCACTGGTTTTTATTTTATCCTTCATAACAGCAGCTGTACCATGTCTTCTGAAAGCACCTGTAGTTTTCTAAAAGCATCCCAAGATCTTGCCATGCCCATCACTGTCTAGAAGCATGAAAGTTGCTGAATACACAATACAGCTGTGAGGCCCTGGGCAATGTCCTAGGAGTTGCTCAAAAGTTATCAGCTATAACAGTTTGAGACTTGTTTAAGCTGACTTCACGCAAAGAAAAAATCAAATTACGTTATTCTGTACCCTCTGAATGTCTCCATTTAGGTGTGTAGAAATACACCTGCAAGATTAGGGTAACACCCTAACTGCTGAGTCCCTGCGTGGGCTGATCTGCATTAGTTAACTTTTAGATATACTGTAACTTTCAACCAGGCTTCTAAAACATAAAACTCAGATGAGTGAATCTGCATCACAAAGCTCAAGATGAAGACAGAAACTCAGAAGCAAACATGCACAGCGAGACCTCACAGCGTCAAGGAGAATTTTTCAATATACTCTCTTCTCACAAACAGCAGACTTGCATTCCCACATTCCACATATTGGTGTAGTTCCTAAGGATCAAAGGCTCTCTAAATTCTATTAATTTACTCCTGTTAATTTATGAATAGCTACCTGACAGCATCACTCAAGGAGCCCAGGGCACAGAATCAAATGCAGCAATGCTCTCCTCTCTTTTTGACTAAGCATGGGATTTGGGCAGGGGGAGCAGTCTACCCAAATTTAGGCATGGCACACTGACCATGGAAGCTCTTACTAACTCCAGACCTCTCATCCAAGGAAGGAGAGCACACAGGGGAGGTAAACACAAATCTGGCACCTCTACCAAAGCCGCAGAATTCCCATTCATTTTCTACCCTCCACTTTCTTCTGCAGAGACAGAAACACATGGGACTGAAAGGAATGAACAAGACAACCACCCCTTACCCTTCTGCACAAAAGTAATGAACTGCTTTACTGTCTGATCCAAGCTAACTCCGTGATACACCACAGGTCGGAAATTCCGGTGTTCAAAAGAGCGAACAAGACGCACTGTGATGGTTGAGCTTTCTGCTGACATGGGAATTAATTCTGAATAACCTGGAAAACATTAAAGAGAGGAATTATTGCCTTTTCAGTGTGTAAGAGCACAGCTACAAAACAAGGTGCAGGTGGGCCTCATGCAAAGATTAAAACATGGTGAGAAATTCAGTAGTGTTATGTCTTTCAGGCCTTCTATTATTTCTACAGAAGCAGTAATAGGATGTCAAAACAAACAGGGTTACTGACGATGTTATTATCGATACTGCACAACAAAATAGTCCAGTATCTCTAACTGCTGAACTATAGCACCAGGCTCTCAATTAAGCACACAAAAATATTATGGATAAATGCAAGAACATTGTTTTAAGTGATTAACCTGCTGGGTGAGTAACCTTGTGCTCTAAAAGAATGTACTAACATGGACAAAGCCAAATCCTTTTTAATATACTTGTGTTGTAGAGAGTATAATACCTGGAAAAATGCCTAAGCTCTTACACAACGCTCATTTTCACCTCCCTGCAGAGAGCAGAGAAAACTCCCCTATATATACATGCAAATAATTCTCCTGGTAAACTACTATATAACTACAGGGTTTAATAAAATGCTATAAAAGAGGTCTCTAGAATGGCTCTACAGGGCTTATACTACTTTAACAGAGAGCAGAACCTACAATGGAATAGCTGTATCAGTCCGAGCCCCTCATCAAACAGGCCTACATTATTCCCTTGGGTTCCTTCTTTACACCAGAAAACGAGCTATTTCGTACCTCAGCAACCTGCTCTATTTTTGCTACTGGATATTCCCCAACAACCTTGCCTTCTGGTCACACGCTGAACTACAGTGGCTGCTGCAGCAATGAGCAAAGACTGCAGTCCAAGTGCTGCAGCGTCAGTCGGGGGCACAGCACAACCTCTGCATCTCCTAGCCCTCAGCGGCCGTTTCAATCACCACATCCAGTCCCACAAGGGATTCTCTCACCTATCCGCTCACGGTTTTTTTTGGGGGGTGTTGCCTTTTTTGCTGTGGGGGGAAATTATTGAAGTCCCCCACTACCACGCAGGCATCCAGGTACCTCCCAGTCTTTGCTATATTTGTCCCAGCCATACCCTGAGAAAAGGAAACCAGCAATATTTTCTTCAAATGCTTTCTGCAGAATGGTGACACAGACCTTCCACGCCACAAGGCACTTGCTTTTACACCCCTTTGGTTAATAATTCACAGAGCCCTGATTCCATTTTCATTGTAAGTAAGCAGTGACACATAAATAAAAGATGCCAATCGAGAAAAGCATACTAGGCACCTGAAAATAACTAGATTTACATTAAATGGCGAAGATGGGTATATATCCTCAGTGCCATTCTACGTGGGCTTGAGATCAAGCCGACTTTCACATTTACCGTGCAGACCCCCCCAGGCTGACCCCACCCAGGGCCGGGACCAGGCACGGCCCAGCGCCCCCTCAGAGGGCAGCGCGGCCCGTTCGCCTCAGGGCGCTGACGGTGAACACCTCTTCTGAGGAGGAACCTNCCCGCCCGCCGGCAGCGCGCTCCAGGGCCCGCAGCGGAGCGCCTCTCGCCCCAGCACATCTCCCCCTCAGCCCTCACACCGCCCGTCCCGCCCGAGAGGGGCCGTTAACGACCCTCAGCCTTACAACCGACTCCCCGCCGACACCTCCGGGTCCTCTCCTGGCCCCGCCTCACACGGTCCCCACCAATCGCGTCCTCTCGGCACCACCCACCGCGCCAAGGAATTGGCTGCAAGGCGATCTGTCTCCGCCCCCTCCTCGCGCC
>VWZZ01003599.1:229103-240362 GCA_013399095.1 Psophia crepitans | reverse complement strand
CACGGGTGGGTACCGCCCCGGGCCGCCGGGTGCCCGGGCAGCGCCGCCCCGCGTCCCTCTGGCCCTCCGGCGGGCGGGGGCGGCGCAGTTGCGGCCTGGGGCTGAGCTGGAGGCGCCCTGGGGAGCAGAACCGCTCCCCTATTGCGGGCCTCGCTCCGTGCAATCCCCGGGTTAGCGCGAGTGACTCCGTACCGACTTGGCATGGATTTCCGTGCAGGCAGGCATAGGCTGACCTGATAAGCGTTTGTGCAACTGGTGGTTTTTAGATTAACCCAACTGCAGTCGTCTGAATCGTATAGCAGTGGTCTGAGAATCCTCTGCGTTGGCTTTGTGCAAATATTGGGTTTGGGATTTATGGAGACTTCTATCAGCAAGCAGCTGCCTAGGTCAAGGGATGCTGCTTTAATACAAACATCCTTCAGTTGAGCAGGCAAGGCAAACTACACGTGTGGAACTGCAACATCTGAGGGGGGGTAGCTCGTTTAAATTGGTTTGGCTACTAAAAATACAATTGGAAAGCCAAAACAAAAGAAAACTGTGTAGATGTGTGTAACATGAAAAACTCTTCCAGGAGCTGCAATTAAATATCACACCTTGAAAGGACAGTAGCAGAAATATCTCTGAGGGTATGCTGTGTGAAATCTCTACTGCTACTTCTGGCACTGGCGGCTCAGGAATAGCTTTTAGATTGAAGCCTGTCTTTGCTGACCTTGTGTAGCACTTGAGTAACTAGAATTAGGAAGGAAAAAGGTCACTTGGAGCACTGGCCTCCTGACCCAGTTGCTGGTGAAGTTTATTGGGTGTTGATTGAATTTGAAGCTGGCGGTGAAGTGTGTACAGGAAATGGTAAGTACAGGCACTTGTGGTTTCTCCTTCCCCAAGATGAGCAGTGTGGGGGGAGAGAACAACTGACTTTTTTTTAAGATATGATCCTTTTGGTGTCACTGGACCTTAGCATTATTAATGTTTGCCAAGGTGAAATAGTGCTATAGCACTGTTAATGCATCAACACTTCTGTAAGCTGCTGTATTCTTGTGAAGCTGTAGTTAACAGGAGTTGGCTAGAAAAGCAATCCGTTTAAGGGTGAGCTAATAGGGGTTTTTGTTGGAGTGGAGCTGCCAACTAGCTCCACAGGTCACACTGCCATGCGAGCGGCACAAGGGTATTTTGTGGCTAATGTACAGGCTACTGTCCAGTTCTGTTTGTTAATCCTAAGAACTGTCCTTAGGGAGACAGAAGAAGTAAAAACAGAGGGTACTTTATGTGAAGAATAACCATAGACATGTCCATATCTCATTCATTTCTTCTCTACTTAGCCACAGCATGGCCTGCAATGAAGTGAGTTAGAGTTCAGAGCTTATACCCTGAGATGGCAGAAGAAGTGAAGAACTAGGTTAGAATCATATAATTAACTGAATGATAATGAGTTCTAAGCTGTGTGATACTCTCTTATTTTCATGCCTCTGTGCATAATGGACCTTAGGGCATTTCTGCTTTACTTTGGAGCTGAGGTTCTTTAATCAGGTAGCTGTTGTGTGACAGCAGTTGCTTCAGAAAGCATGCTAAAAGCAAATCACTATTTAGCCCTCTTCTGCTCAAATACTGTGTTAAGGGAACTTGACAAAGAATATCTCTGTTGCCACCAATCGTATTCCACCATGATCCCTTGAGCTGATCCCTTGACTACAGGTTAGTAAGTAATGGCTGCAAAGGTGAACCATTGTATTTTATCATAGGTAAGAGCTAAATAACCTTCAGGAAAGGGAGTGGGTGTTACCTACACCCAGGCCACGCAAACTAATTCTGCTGCTTTGCTTATACTGTCTCTCTCAGACCGCCCTGGTATGCTGGACTTCAAAGGCAAAGCAAAGTGGGATGCCTGGAATGCATTGAAAGGTAAGCATCTGCTTAGAAAATAAAAATTAATAAATAAAACTACAGGCAAAGTAGTCAGGAAAGTGTGTGTGGTTCAGCAAGAAATAAAATCATGTTGCCTTATAAGACAAGAGTTCTAGAAGTTCAGAATGCCACAATAGTAAACTTTTCCTTACCTCTGCAAGACAGAAGTAATCCTGAAAAATGTAGCCTGTGTGCCAGGGAGTTAAGGTGCAAAGTGCCCAGTGAGCCCAAGGTGTTACACGGAGGAGGACTATGGCAGCAGCAGAAACTGGAATCTGTTTTTCCAGGCCCCAGACTGAGTGCTCCCTCAGTGGTGTTTCTGTTAAAGCTTTCTGAACTGCAAGCTGCAGCTGGGCTCTCTAAATCAGGAGCTGAACAAGTGGTCTAATCTGTGAAAATGGGCTTTTTCTGGTGTTTTGAGGAGCCAGCACTACATCTGAATGCAGTCTGAGCTGATTGAGTGGCTTTCCTGTAACAATTGTGAAAATCAGCTAATACACTGTTTAGTTGCAGTCTGTACAAATGTAACTCTGCTTCGAAACGCTGTTTTCTCGTGGCAGCTGAACATGTTTGTTTAAAGCTTTAATACTGGCCTCACAGCCAAGTGACCATCTTGCCCCTGCGGAGCACGCTGCTGCGTGCTGCAGCAAGGGGTTGTGACTTGCACATGGAAGGTATCTGACTGCTCCTGTGTTCTGCCTTTCAGGAACGTCCAAAGAAGACGCGATGAAAGCTTACATAGCAAAAGTGGAAGAACTAAAGGGCAAATATGGCATCTGAGGACTGGATGTGGCAGCTGCTTGCACACCTGAAACATGCCTTATTTCTAATACTGTGGAAAACTGGTTTCTGAAAATAATTTTAAATACTGAGTATATAGTAGTCGGTTCTCCTCACGCCTGTAGTTCAGGGGAAGTTGTGTACCTGCCTAATGTACTGACACATTATAATTTCCTTCTGAGAACGAAACCTGGAACTCATTAAAGTGCATTTGGTACTTCAGCTGTTGTGGTGGTCATCATCCCTTAGAGATTATTCTGAGCTCATCCCTTAATTACCGCGTTGCAGCTGTCAAACACTTCTCCGCAAGGCGCAGGCCGACCTCTGCGGGCGCCGTGCCGCTAGGGGGGGCTCGGTAATCTGTGTTTCGCGCAGTGCGGGCTTGTGCCCAAACCGGACCGGTGGCGGCTGTTTGGTACTGCTGTGCCTGCTTTCTCGTGTAGATAAATGGCAACCCACAAAAGCTGGAGCACTGCAAAGGTGGTTGTGAAGAGACTAGGTCTAATGCTGTGTGTGCTGAGAACAAGGTGATTGATATTTGTTGCCTGGGGCTTTCAGAGACTTAGTAAACAACTGGCAATCGTCTTTCGTAAGGCACTGCTTGGAGATGGTGTTCCCAGGCAAGGTGGGGGTTCTGGAGAGAAGGCAAATACTCGGCAGCTGAGCACAAAACCTTTCCTAAGAAAGAAAAGGTTCTGCAGACAGGGCTCTTGATGCCCTTGATATCATACCGCTGTGAATACAGAGTTCTGAGGCTGCAGTGAGGAGCTGGTTTGGTCTCCTTGTGTTTGTCATTTGCAGGTCCTGATGCTGGAAAGGGAGGCTTTGCTTTTAAAATGTGATGCTGAACTATTCCAGCCAAGAACATGAGAATGACAGCAGAGACTTGTACAGTAATAAAGGCATTTTAATTCCTGCTGTACCAGTTAGTGTCTGAAGAGGTGAGGACCTAAACTGTCTTCAGATAAGCAATTGATTTCTAGAAATAATGAGGATGAAACCTATAATTACATATCTGTATACACAGCTGTGTTTTGTGAAGTTGGTTGTTCTTGGAGGATTCTGCCAACTAGTAGCAGAATGTAACTTCGACTGGCAAACACCTCCGCTGCTGCTCTTGTTTGCTGGAAGCTGATGTGCTGTGAGTGTGCCACGCTTTGCTGACATGCTTTCTGTCAAAATGTGCGTTCAGAATTTTTGACTACTAAAGCGGTGGAGTTGGATTCTGTTGGAAGAGTAGACTGGGAGTAGCAAGTTCTATATCCTGATCCCCATTTGGCTTTATTTCCCCTGTGGGACTTAAACTAAGTGTTACAGTGCTGCTCCCCTTCCTCGTGCCTGTCTGGCATTAGGAGACCATTGCTTATCCCAGAGAGGGCTTGGCCTTGGCCAGGCTTTTGGGTGTTGCCTTGTACTTAGAAATAACACTCTTTGGCAGCCTGTACAAGTGACTGAGAACTCCACGTTGAATGCTATTTGGGTACTTTTTTACCATAGCAACAGCTCCTTCCTGCTTGCAGCTTCCCCTTCTGTAGGAAAGTGTCACCGGTGGTCATAGCGTTATTTGGTTTGCCCTCTGGCAGTGAATCTAATCTACCCTTTGGCAGTCAGCTGTGCCTCTCGGGAGTGAGCTGAGAAAATTCAAGCCGTGGAAGTAAAACATGAAGGCAGGAACAAAGGTACTGGTGTGTGTGCGCGGTGTTGGTGGCGAGAAGCAGCAGCGCAGAAGGTGGTCGCGCAGCCGTTAACTGTGGGTGCTGCTGCTGCAGGGAGTGTTGAAAAAGACTGAGCTGAGCGTGGGGACATGACTGGTTGTGTAGCAGCAGGATGAGTGTCTGAACATGTGGGATGTTGGGCTGTCTGAACCTGGGGCTGACTTACGGACAGCGGAGTGCTTGCTGGTATGGAGTATGAGATTCCTGTGCTGCATAAATGACACTTCAGCAGTGGTGTTGCTAAGGCAATGGTGGTTTAAAGATATCTACACACAGATTTGTACATAGAGGTAGTGCTTTTATTAAACTAATGAAGGGATAAGAATGGACAATGGTTAAGGTATATAGCCTTGAGATTTGAAACAAAATCAACAAACACCAAACCAAAATACAACTTCAGAACTGCTGCTCTGTCTGCAGTAATGGAGGCACAGACACTTCTGATGGCTGGGCAGTGCTGCAAAACAGGGGATTGTTCTGACAGCCGTTCAGGGAGTTGCCATTTCCTCTGTACTGGATCAAAGAAAGGCCAGCAACATCCTGATCCTTGTGGTGCTTGGGAAGGGGAAAAGACGTGCACCGAAACAAGCCCAGCACGCGGGAGGTCAGAGGCCAGCTAGCACGCATGCACTCGGGTCTGGTTTGCTGAGTTTGCAGAGCATGCAGGACAGAATCTGGACTTTGGATATGGCAGTAATAAATGTTAACTTGTGTCTGTGATAAGACAGTGTTCCTTCTATTCTACTACTAGTTCTTGCACAGAGAAGCTAGTTGATTGGTACCCAGTGCAATTGGAGATAAGCTGTAAAGGGGATGATGTTTTTCTTGTGTGGTTTCTTTTGGGGGGGGCTTTGCTTGCTCTTGGCAAATATGTGAAGGTGCAACATTCCTAGCACAGATTTAACAAATCAGTATTGGGTACTGCTTAAGGCCCATAACAGATTTATTTTTTTTCCCAACCCTGTGAAGTTAAGTTTTCTAAAAGGCGCTTGAAGCTGACTGCAACTGTTTCTGTCAAAATTCCTCAGTCTTCATCTGCAGTGATCTTGTTTCACAATGCAAGTATTTTAACTTTTGAACTTATTTCATCCCAATGATACTGCTAAAAATAAATGACAATTGTATTTGCTGTTTAAAATATGTGCTTTGCCCCCTGAATGTTCAGAACAAACAATAAATTGGGCCAACCACTTTGGGGCGAGTGGGCACTGGAATTGTGTTGTGGCAACAAATATAAATTGGGGGAAACAGAAAAAGAAAATGCTTTTCTTTGCTTGGATAGGTTTCTGATATATTTGAGAGCAGTAAACTTGGAAGTGTAAAAGTTGATAGAATAGAACAAGAGAGAGAATCTGGTTTGGGTGGCTCTTTTCCCCTACTCACAAGTATATAAAGTATCTTCAGACTCAGATAACTGATGTATAAATTAGCCAATCTTCAGCTGCTCGTTTAAAGTGCGAATAACACAGATCCATTCTAGGCATGAGTCTGTCTTCGTTGCTAATAAGATGACCTTGTAGTTCCTCTGGAACCAGTGTATCTGTGAAAGATAAACACAATTTGCGTTATTCTAGAACCGAGATTTCACTTGGAGCTGTGCTGCACTGATCTTTAACTTCCACTTACATTTCTACCTCTGGTTGCTGGATTTCTGGGTAGTCCCAGTACCGTACAGACATTTATTTTTTTCAAGGTCTGACCTTCTTAATGGTTGTTAGAGCTGATTCATCTCCTACAAGCATCCCAACATCTGGTGTCGTTCTAAAGCAACTCTTTGCTATCTCAAGAATATCTGACGATGTACAAAGTTGTTTTCAAAACCATTTAATATGTCTTGCCTCTAGTTTTTGAAAGCCTTGCTATACTTTAGACTGTCTAGACCAAGGGAAAAGCCATTCAAAAATAGTGTCAGTAATGAGTAGTGAGCATGGGCTGGGGAGGAACAGCTGGTCAAAATTTCTGGAGCTTGGTAGGCTTATGAAAGAGGTGATATGAAAAATGCCTGGAAGTGGAATCAGTGGTCAACACAACCCTTCCAACACTTGAAGTTAGCAAGTTCTGCCACTGCAATGAGAAGTTTTTTGTTGTTATGTAAAAGAGCCAAAGCCCTGGCCTGTTATATCATCTCTCTGCCCAGCCAGATCTAAGCCAGGAGCTTGTTCTGTTTGCAAGCCCAGGTTGCCTCAGGCAGGTGATTCCGCACCCTGGCAAGGATGAAAATGCCATCACTTGGCTGACACGGACAGGGAGATGACACCTTGACATCTTTGTGTCCACCAAAGTGTACAAGGCGCTGACTCATATGAGGCTGTGGTATGCCATCTCCTCCTAACAAACACTGCTCGCTTGAATAAGTTCAGAGTCTGGAAGGTGTGCTTGCTGGCTTAAAGTACTTGGTATTTGTAAACCTGAGTATTTAGCTGCATTGGTCGGAGTTTTTCCCGAGAGAAGAAATGTGTATGTGACAGCTGAGAAACCAAATAATATGATTTCCCCTGGTGGTATTGAAATATGGACACAGATTTTTAGTAGCGCTAAAAGGGATGAAGTTTTGCTTTTGACATTGAATGTATACTTCAAAGCACCAGTTTGTCACAATGACAGATGCGAATGGTTTGAGGTATGTCCGAAGCCAGTGTAACTATTGCCAGAGGTCCCTGGAAAGAGAATCCAATGCAGAATGAGTGAGCACCTAGTGTTGGGTCTCGGCAATGTGATGCTGAAGTAGATCCAGAAACTGATTAGGAGTGAAAAAAACAATTCTGTCCAGGATACAAAATGTATTTCTCTAAGCCTGTCCTTCTGGTTAGTCTCTTTATTCTTGGAGTGAGTTGGGAGTGGAGGGTAAAGTCACTGTAATGGACCAGCACGTTATCCACATGATTCTGACCCAGCTAGGAGTGCCTCAACAGATACAGTTTGGTTCTGATGCGCAATAGGATCCCAGACCTTGGTGATGGATACTATCGTTGTATCCAGCAGCCCAGGTCTCCTGCAGGCTTCCAGCAGTGAGTGGGAGAGCCTGGGGCTGCAGGGATGTGTGGCAGCAGCCAGCAGGGCGAGCAGTCTGCCTCGCAATGCCACCGGGAGGTGTCCAGGCGAGCAGTCTGCCTTTAAGTGCCACCAGGGAGGTGTCTAGGCAGGAGGCAAAGTGAAACCATCTGGCTCAGGAGCTGTCTCCTCTTTACATGCTTAACTGCCTCTTTTACGTGCTGGGACTAGGCTGTCCGCTTGGCTGCAGTAACCTGCAGCGATGGGAGGAAGAGCGTGAGCTAAAGTAGTTGTGACAAGGGGCTGGTCCGAGCTGTACGGCCTCGGTGCAACCAAACCCCCTTATGTTACGCACGCTGCCTGGGGCACTAGTCACTGAGGGCAGCCAGGCCTCTGTTCCCAGACGCTGCCAGTCTTGAGCAGCTTGCCAGCACCTTGCTGCCTTTTTGCCCCGTTCCAGAAGCTCCATTTCAGCCCAGCTAGGTTGAACCCAGCCTGAGCTGAATGCGGTGTCTTCAACTTGGATTTTCAACCTACTGTCAGGAAAAAGAAGGGGGGGAGGGAAGCCCACACAAACCCAACCAAACTGGAAAAGAACAGTGACACAAGACAGTTAGCCTCTTCCTTCTTCCTCATAAAATTTCCTACATGCTCACTTTTTGGGGAAGATACAAATAAAACTATTTTGCCCCTCGTACAGGACTTGAGCGTGTCCTGAAGTCTCAGTCTGTTAAGACAGTGAAGATCTATTTGTTTCCAAGATCAGGTCAACTTCTGTCTGGAAAGACACCTTGAAATGGGGATCTGATAAAAATGAGGATTTAAATGCCTAGCCACATCAGTTGCTAAGCCAAGAATTAAAGATGTGATCAGAAACGATTTTATTCAGCAGGCAAATGCATTTCCAGAAATAACCAACTTCAAGATTAGATGAATTTTGGAAATGGCCTCAGTCACTTGTGTTCTGCTTTACCTCGAAGTGAAACGCATCATGGGGTAACCGTTCCCTGAGCCCCGGTGGTGCTCGGAATTCAGTCTGAACCTTCCCCAGGCTTCTGCAGGACACAAGCTGGAACAAATTCTTCAGTGTTAAACTTCTCGTGCCTTCAAATGAACCAGATGAAACTATTTCCATGTCTTACAACAGTCTCTGGTAGTTTCCATTATTTATGAACACATTTCCTTGAAAACTTTCTCTCCAGGGATAGGATGTGAAATGCCCACTTAAACAATAGAGAAAAGGGACTTTCTAAACAAAGTAATGAAACTGGCAACATACCAAGAACTCTGAATTAACACAGCTAAACCAAAAATACATCTGAAGCGCTTTAAAGGTCATTTACTGTGTTGTTAGGATGGAGGTAACGTATTTTTCAGGAAAAGAAAAAATTAATCTTATTTTTCCTTTTCAAGTACTGAGCTCTTTTTATTGTAAAATGCTGTTTTAACATACAATTTTCCAAAATAATCTTGAAGCATTTTTCCATGATCTGTCTTTTCTTCAATAAATTATTTTATCTTGAAAAGATGGAAAATGTACTTAGCTTGTTCTGTTACAAGGCAGTGAAGATAAACTCATTCTTCCGTTTGAAAAAGGCGCACAGCTCTAGCAGACTTTGTAAATCCAGACATCTCTACCAGAAGGTACCTCCAGCCAAGCAACAGCAGAAACAAAGAGCTCATGAGCTGTGAGTAGCTGCTGCGTTAACACAACTGTTAGGATTGCCCTCCCCTGGGTGGTGTCAGTAAGTGGTAAATCTGAAAGTGCCAGTTCAGATATTAATTACTGGTCCAGTTGTTTGGTTTATTTGGGGAAAATAAGTTAAGTACAAAGTAGGAAAGCTATTCTGTGTTTGCGGCAAAAGCGCCATCCCCAGACCATCCTTCACCTCAAAGAACTGGCTTGGCAGATAACTGTATGTCCGCTAAAGGACCCAAGTATGGCAGGGAGCAGTTTTGGTTTCAAAAATAACCACCTGAAGTTCTTCACTCTACAAGGTTTTCCATGCACGTGTTTACTCACGTGAGCCCTACCACAGGCTTTTACAGAAAAGTGTTGTTGTTCAGCAAGATACACCTCACTTTTTTTTTTTAATTGCTGAAGTCATTAGGATGACTCATGTTTTAAAGATGGATCTAGATTTAATAATTTTGCTCGCTGGGGCCAAATTCCCTAGCGCTTTGCAGGACTGAGCCTACGTTACAGAAAGTGTAAGTCGTGTGAGGTTTTTGCCAGATAAGGGTCAGTGTATTCCGTCCGGCCCCAGCCTGCGTTTGCTTAGCACGGTTACGTGCAAGCAGCGTTTGTTCAGTTCATGCAGCAAATGAGACAAAAAGACCTGCTTGTGCTTTTTGAACCAAAAATACATTTTGTTAAATTTGGAACTTAAAAGTGTGGCAGGGTGTAACAGCAAATGCATCCGAGCAGCCTGAACGCCGCGATACAGAAGTGCTGCTTCACCTGTGGAATGAGGAGCCCAGGATGTTCATAAATCTATTGTGTCATCTGATGAACCTAAAATGAAAGGGATGTGGTAAGCGTCAAGTTAGCTGGCTTGGATGATGTGTTCAAAAACCAAAAAATGTTGCAGACCACAAACCCACAAAAGAAGTTTTAAAAACAGACCTTGTAAAAGTTCGCCGTGTTGCAAAAGCAGAAAATCCCAGTTTGGTGTTTGATAGAAATATCATCTAATAATGTACACAGCTTTGAAGAGAAACAGTTAAACAAAAGATTTTGCAGGAAGAGAGAAAGAAAAAGGTCAGAATTTATCATTAACATGTGAAGAACGAAAACCGAAGTAAACATTGTTCAGAACACTCACCAAAAATAGCATCACACTGAGCACCCCCAGCCAAGCCGCAGCAGGTATAGACACATAAGTGTTTTTAAGGGAAACAGAGCGCCCCATAAAACTGGAGAGATTGAAATAAAGAGGCAATCTGTACAGACAACTGACTTGTTCAGAAATAGAAGCTGGAAGAAGGGTGATGTTACAGTAACTCCTACCAGCCCGTGTTGGAGCAGGAGATCCTTCCAACTCCTTTCAGCTAGCAAGGGGATGGTTCAACCCCGACCCTGGCTACGCCTGCAGGGGAGGCCAGGAGCAACGGGTGACCCGTGAGGCCATCCACTGGGGCCTGTGGAGCCACTGCAGACCTCTCCGCTGGAATCAGAATCAGAATTTGGCAGTAAAACAAGAGTTTCTGATGACACAGCAAAAACCAACTTCCTTGGGCTTTTTTTTTTTTTAAAGTTGTTTCTGACAAACAAAAAATAAAGAAAGTAAACCACTCAGTAATTCATTAGGGGATGGCAAAACACGAGTGAGAAAAAGAGCAAGGGCATAAAACTTGATGAGCAGTGTTTTTTTTGCTGACGGTACAGGCAGAAAGAGATACAGGAGGCTGAGTGCGCTGGTGGCAGATAAGCGTGTGCGCACAGCCCGGGCTGGGAGGCTGCAACCACGGCGGGCAGGAGGGCAGCCGTGTCCGAGCGGCCTGGGACGCAAACCCCAGGAGCAGATACCGGGCAGGGCAGGGCAGGGCAGGACGGGGCCGGTACCGTATCCCGTGCCTGGGCACCGCGGTGCGCAGCCCCGCAGCCCCAGGGACGGTTCGCGGAGCGGTGCAGGGGGGCTCCTGGGCAACGCGGTTCTGGTGCAGACCTATACCCGCCTCCCAAAAGGCTGCGGGCCCCCAGGGTGGGCAGGTAGGTCTGGGGCTTGTTCCCCGCCCCACGAAAGCCCACCTCGAGAAGCAAACCCCCGGCCGCCGGCGGTGCGCGGGCACAGGGGAGGGGACGAGGCTGCGGCGCGGCGGCAGGAGCCGCTGCCGCCCGGGACACCTTCCCCCAGGACGGCCGCGCTCCAGG
>VWZZ01003599.1:199253-228798 GCA_013399095.1 Psophia crepitans | reverse complement strand
CGGGGTGCTCGGCTGCTCTTCTGGTCGAACTTCGAGGTTCAGAATTAAATTTGGAGGATTTGGGGAGGAGAGAGCACGCGGCCGGAGACCTCCCCCAGCCGTGCTGCCGCCGGGGCGAGGAGCCGGGTCCCGGCCGCTGCCGGCGAGAGGAGGAAAGCCCAGGGGGGCTGTGGGAAGAGGAGGGCAGTGCTGGTAACTGGGTGCCCCCCCCTCCCCGCGCTTCTGCCGCCTCCCCCGTCCCAGCCGCCGGCTTTCATCCGCCCGGGGCCGGCGGTTTCCTCCAGCCCTGGCAGGGCGAGAGGCTGCGCGGCGGGAGCCGCGGGGCAGGGAGCTCGCTGGGCCCAGAGCTTGTGCGAGCCCGCACCCAGGCCTCGGCGCGGGAGCGTTGTTCGTGCGGCCAGGGAGTGGGGGCACTTCATCCACCCTCCCTGTCTCCTGGGTGCGGCCTCTACCTGCAGCACCTTCCCCTGCCAGAAAGGCGTTTTGTTGTGCACGAGCAAGTAATGTCCAAGTCCCACAGCTTAGTCCTTCTCGTTTCACCCAGCACTGTTAACTCAGATGGTTTTTTTTACCCTTCCTCAAATACCCTTTAAGGCGCAGAGGCTGCTGGCGCACCGGAGACCACAGAAATCCTTCTTTGAGACGCTCATCAGGAGCCTGATCATCTTATGTGTGGCAATAGCAGTGGTCTTGTCATCCATCTCCGTCTGCGACGGCCGCTGGCTCTATGCGAGGGGGCAGCTCTTCGGACTGTGGCACTTCTGCACCCTTAGCAATGGCAGCGTCCTGAACTGCGTCACTGACATCGGCCTGGCCAAGGTGGAGGGGCTGAGCGTGGGGGTGATTCCCATAAGAAGCATGGTGTCCTTTGCCGTTGTGGTGGCCATATTTGGCCTGGAGCTGCTGATGGTGTCCCAAGTCTGTGAGGATGCCAACGCCAGGCGGAAGTGGTCGATGGGCTCTGTTCTCATCCTCGGCTCATTTTTGCTGTCGGCCTCTGGAGTTCTGAGCTTCTCCATCCTCGTGAAGGATCACCTCACCTTCACGGGCTTCACGCTGACGTACTGGTGTGAGTTCATTGCTGCCTTCCTCTTCTTCCTCAATGGGATCAGTGGACTTCACATCAACAGCCTCACACACCCCAGGAACAGGGTAGGCAAAATCTAGGAGCAAAGAGTGTACCTCTGCCTTTGTGTAATCAGCTTTGCCAATTAGACTGGAAAAAAGGGAGCCTAATGAAGTTTGAAAAGGACACCGTGTCTTAAACTGTGTGCAAGGAGGGGAAGCGTGAGTCAGTTTTGATGCCTGCAGAAGACATTCCCACCCACTGGTCAGCGTGGAGGGCTGCGCAACACGAGCAAACAGAGACTGAGACTGGCTGCTGCTGAAATCTGGTTTTCTGGAGGAGTGGTTTAAAGAAGAGGGTGTTCCATCAAACATCCAGAGGGGTGGCAGACCGTGATCCACACGTGTGGGCTCAGTGCTGAGGCTTACACAAAGCCTGTACTGCTGTGGGCTTGGTGTTGCTGGGCTTTCCCTCGTGCTCTGGAGCCTGCGAAGAGTATGACACAACGTCAGTGTATCTTGTGGCTTTGCTCTGTCTCGGGGCAGATGGTTTGTGCCTGACCATGCTCACGGGCATGGAGTGTTGAAAATCCTCACTGGATTTCAGTCCTTCATTTCTCTTTCAAAAGAGAAGGCATACAGATCTTGATCTGGTCACCAGTTTTGTTTCCTGCTGGCACATCCTCTGTGTCTGTCCTTTCCTCTGAATTTTTCGGGGACACCACTGACAGAAACACAGGGAGATATAGCTGCCTGTAGGACACATGCCAATAAGTCACCCAAACCGACCCACTTATAACATTCGTTGTAATGGAGCATTGCTCTTCATGGTCTGTTTTGTCCCTTCGGGGCAAGAGGGACAAGCTCTGCAGGGGCTTTAGGTGGGCATTGGGGCTGGGCAGACCATGCTGAGACCACTGCACCTTCTGAGGTGTGTTCTGGTTGGCAGAGTTGCTCACTGCGGCAGTGGGAAATCTGCTCATCTTGTAGCTCAGTCTCCTGTAGCATTTCTTCTGGGAGGAGAAAGCTCTACATCCTCCTGACCAGACTAAGTCCTTTTGTTCCCCTGATTAACAGTGGGCCTGGGAGAAGAATCAGAATCACAGAATGGTCAAAGCCCAAGATGGGGTAGAAGCCCAAGAATGCCCAAGGAGGGGCTGATGTGGGCAGCTCTGCTCCATGACAGCTGATGGAAATCCAAAGAGACTTGGCCGAAATTATATTGCGGCTGGTCTTCCTCCTCCCAATGTCTGAGTCAAGATCTTGACCACTGCTGCAGCTTTGAAGTTCCCTTTGGTGTCTGATTTAAAATGAGGAAAGACCTCAGAGGCTGCGTTGCCCTGCCCATGTCCTCCCTGCCCAACATACAGCACTCCAATGACCACAGCTGAAAGTATCTTCAGAATATTTCAGGGTCTCCGGTTTAATGTTTGTTTTGCATCCTCTGGTAAGACTGCTTGTATTTTTGTGTTAGGACAAATGTTTCTATGTATTTCATCTCCAGCTTGTCTGGTAGCTGTTGAGCAAGGTATTAATTTCCTGTGCAGGAAGTTTGACACAATTTTTCACCTGAAACAGAACATCGTAGCACAAGGACCAAGAAGGCTGTGTAGGTGAGCCACGAGTAAGCGGCTTCGTCTTTGAAAGTGAAGGATTGTAAGCCCTGCACACCACGCCTGCTGAATGTGCTCCTGTGGACTCACTTGCCTTCATGAGGACAGTCTCCATTCCTGCTCACATTTCCATAACTTTTTTAAGACAACACTCCTAAGCCTGTTTTGCGATGCCATTTCAAACCAGGCTTGCTCTGGACAGCGCCCGTTTTGCTTTTGTACCTGAATCCACCCATCTTCCCGGTGAAATAAAGCACAAAACTGTGCTACCCTGCAAACTCCTGAAGCTCTTGTAATGTTTGGAGCTCTGTCAGGGTTTCTTGACCCACTCTCAAGGGCGAGGACTTGTGCCCTTAACCTCCTCTGGAAAACTGCACTGTGGTTGTGTCTTTCTTTGTGAAGGTGCTTTTGATTCGCTGAATTGCACTGTGGAGGACGTGCTAGTGGGCTGAACTTGCAGGTGCTTGTGTTAACAGTGCTGTTGGCTTTAGCAGAGCCACAGACCCCAGAGAGGCTCTGCAAGGTCTGGTCCCAGACTGTTGAACTTCGGTGTTCCCCGGTGGTAAGAGTGCCTTAACTAACCAGTAAATCAGTCGTGGTGCCTAGGGGTGCCCGTGGCAGGCAGGGCACATGAGGTCAAGGGTGTCCATGGCTTGTCTAGAAACATGGATGTAATTTCAGAGTGCCTTCTTAGTGACAATCTGAAACTGGAAGTCAATTTTGCATGTACTCCCCTTCGTGCTAGGGGGAGGCTGTGCCCCCAGCCCTTTCCCTGGGGGAAGGCAGCCGTAGCCCGATGGAGTCCCAGGCTGGTGCAATCCACCCGGGTTATTGTGGACAATTGGCCATTGAGTTCACCCAAGACTTGGTGCAATTGTGAATGATTTTTAGGATTCCCTCTGCTAGCTGAAAAAGAGGCCTTTTGTTGGGGGTAGGGAATCCTCTAGGAAAAATACAGGAACTTTTTTTCCAGCTGGCTTTTGTATAGTACGGCTTGACTTACTAACGCTGGAGAAGATGCATTTTGATGGCTAAATACTACAAAACAAGGTTGATTGTCTCTTGAGACAAACTTATATACAGCAACCTGTGCAGCAATGGGTAACCGTTCTCTGGTCTGTAGAAGTGTCAAGCAATATTCCTGAAGTTTCTTAAATAAATTTATTTGAAATAAGATAATGGCAATTCTCTCTCTTTGCATTTAGATATTAGGGTGCAGGTTTAAGGGGATGAGCGGGCTTTATGTCACCTCCCAGGCACTAATTCTGTGTGTTTACGCAGCTAGACCAGTGAAGAAAAGACTGCTTGGCACTCTGCCGAGCTCCAACCGAGGGAGCCGAGGCCGCGGAGCCCTGCGTGCCTCCCCTCTCCCCTCCCCTCCGGCGTGTCCACACCATCCCCAGCAGCCCGTGTGCTTTCTTGTCTTGCAGAACAAGAGGGGCAGTCAGCTGTGCTGCTTCATGGGAATTAGAGATAACCTTGGAGGCTCTTAATGATTTCCTGCTGTTGCGTGTGCGCTGTTTACCAGCTGAAAAGCTCTTTCCTGTGTCCTTCACCTCCCTTTTCCCACACTGCACCCTGCATCTGAAGCATCCTTGCTCTCTTTCCCAGCTTTGCTTATTTGACCTGCAGAAGTGGTATCTGAGTTCAAATGTATTTATACAGGTTTTTCCCCTGAGCTCACTGCACTAAAAGGTTTAGTTAAATGTCAGGAAAACAGGTTTCCAGCTTCACCACTGAATTAGTTTGTGATCTCAAGTAAGTTAATTAGCACCTGGTGTTCTCTTTCTGGGGGGAGAGGTTATTGGCCTGCCTCAGATGGTTTAATATCTCTTAAAAGCAGGGTAAGGAACGTCGCCTCTTGTTAATGAGCTGTTCAGACTTGCTCAGTTACTAACTTTAATTGGAAACTTGTGCACAAACCATTGCTTGCAGATAGGAGTATGGAAATAACGGTACAGGGCATGCTAGCTGGGGAGAGATCCTGGACCACCACTGCTATTTTGATTATGTCTACAGTACCTTCATCAGCTGTGTTTGGAGGGACACCTGGTTTGGGGGTTGAATTTCGCTTGGTTTTTTTGTGAGCCAGGGGAAGGTGACTAGAGGAAGATGAGTGCCCTCATCTGCCTTCTCTTTCCCTCTGCTGGGGCTATGGTAGGCAGGTAATGGCCCTTCTAAACTCGCCACCTCAGCTTGCACTTGTAAGAAGGGCCTAGTTTCTGGGTGAAAGCAAGGTCTGTCCCAGGGAGTGTCCTGGAAGGGGTGCTGGCTGGTTGCCTGGGGCCTCTCACCTTCACACAGTCCAGCCCCTCCTGAAACAGTCCATTTCAGCTCCCCCCATGCCCAGCCAGGCGTTGCACAACACAATTATTCACTGCACAACAATACTGCGCTTTGCTCCTGACGGTTTTGCTGGGAACTTCCTTGTTGCTGTGTTGGGAAAGAAAATCCATTAATCACTTCCTCTTAAATTCAGCCGCAGGTCTTAAAACAGCTGATGTTGGGGCTGCAGGGGCTGCTGCCTGCACCGCTGGCTGGCAGAGCGGCCACCGGGGACCTGGAGTCGATAGCCAGAGGCTGTCACCAGTGTCCCAGAGCAACGATAACTACTCTGAAAGGTGATACTCAGGTCCTATTTACTGAAGACAAACACCTGCTTTACACTGAAGAGCAAGGATGGAGACGGGGAGGTCGGTGAGCTCTGAATGCAGAGTTTGTGCTCAGCCTGTGTCGGCTGTTTCAGGCCACTGATGCTGGGGTCTGCGTGCCTTGCACCCCGTCATCTCCGGCCTTTTGCATCACTGGCTGAGATTTACTTCCCTGTTCCTCTTCGTCTGCTTACAAACACGTTAGTGTTCCCAGAGCTAAGCAGCTCTTTGCTTTGGTATTCTTCAGTGCGGTTAATCAAGAGAGACCGCCAGCAGGGAATGGTGGTTTTGCATCACTGTGCAGAAGATGGATGAGGTGAGAACCCATCCTACTATGGTGGTGTTGGGCAGCAGCTTTCTAGATCCAGGTCACAGCACCGTAATGCCTGGGGCCGCCTGCTGCTGGCACCTGCCCCAGAGGGCTTGTTTTTTCCCAAAGAGCTGAGGGATCTGAATGCCTGAAGCAAACAGGTAATAAAGGATTCAGCAATACTGCCTTTTTTTTTTTTTTTTTGTTACTTCAGACAAGTCAAATAAAACCAGAATGGCCATGTAAAACAATGATTTATCCTAGAATTATATTTTTTTTTAAAGACAAAAAGACAGCAGCACTTTATTTTGGGGCATGTGGTTCGTCCCTGTTTCACCAGGACAAACAGGTATCACGCCCAGCCTGGGCTCCACCAGACATTGTGCCATCAGTGCTTGTCCTAACTACGCACTGCAGGGCTGAGCTCTTACACTGGCTTGTGGGAGAGCCAATAATTGCATCAGATCTAAGTAATTACATGTTATTGTATCTCTGAATCTATATTTCTTCATTTATGCCGGAAGAAGGCACTTGCATTTAAAACAAACAGCTGCTTTGGCTTGACTGATAAATATTTAATTCTCAGACAGGGAACATACAAGTTGTTTTGCTCTTCTTGGTCTTATTTGTAGGCGAGAGAGAAAATCAGGGGAATGGTCATATCTTTTCGGAAGTATCTGACTTGCTAAATGTGCTGGGACAGCATGAATCCCCCAGAAGGCTGGAGGCTCTGCTTGGCTTGGGTAAGTCAGCGAGAAGTGAGATCTTCCACCCAAATGTGCGTGGAGAGGCTTTCACTTACTTCTCCCTCAGTCACGGGACTGATCCCGCTTCTGCTCTTCCTTCCGCTTGCTTCATCTGAGTTTTAAAGGACAAAGCCAACTCAAAACCTTGCAATTTAAAACAAAAACCCTGTAAGTTTAAAATTAATTCCTGGAAGCCCTTCCCAGTTCACTGCTTTGTATTTGGGTTTTTTTTTTTCCTCCTGGTTTGAAAGAGGTTCACCTCTCCCACTGCTGGGTGACCTGCATCAGCAGGCAAAGCGGACGGGGCAGGGGAGGCCAGAGCGAACCTCCTGCTGAGGTGCCCTTCCTCTCCTGGCTGCCATCAGCGGTGCCGCTGCCCGCAGTGCCTGCTTCCCCAGGGGATACAGGCTGTGCCGCCCAACTGTCCGCACCGGCAAAGAGGAAAAAAGGTATTTTTCCTGAACCTTGGGATTTGAAACAGTGCTAATAGCACTCAAAAACCTGCTTCTGCACAGGTAATTTAACTTTGGAAGCATCCTTTGAATTTCTCTGCATGTTTGCCTTCTGTTGAAATGGCAGGAGTCTACCCATGAGGGTTTGCTGTGGATAAAAGCTTGTTAGAGCAGTTTTGGCAGAGCGGCTGGGGAATGCCGCTCAGTCAGCATTTGACATACCACACACGTTTGGCCAATGTCTTGTAGGTGACCAGGAGGAGGGCGAAGTGTGATAAACACCGCTTGCTTTCTGCTCAGTCATACTTGCCCTTGAAGAAAACCAGGCAAGCATTGCCCTGGCTGGGGAAATGCAGATACAATATCAAGTAGGAGGCTTGACTGCATTTTTGGAATGAATTCTTTTATCCCTTTCCAACTCAAACCAGGGAAATTTGCTTAACAATTTTATCTTTGCAAACATAAAGCTGTAAAAGATTTCAGCACACTGAGTGATCACAGATTGTAAAGAGATATTTGCCAGCTACTACGGTGTTGTTTTTCATGAGATACCTTGTAATGTCCAGTTCAACTGAGTTTTAAAAGTCCAAAGGGCTTCCTTTGCTTCCCTTCAAAGACTAGCAGGACAAGTCTCAGTGGTACAGACGCAATAGGAAAGAGCCGTCTTACTGAAGTTTTCTTGGTTACCTTTGGAGTATGCTATAGTAGCTTTTTTATCATTTCAAAACCTACAAAAATCCAAATTAGACCACTGTTTTTTTCTGAGATCTCCACTGTTAGAAGAGGCAAAGGGAGAAAACTCTCTGAACCTGCCGCCATCACTGGAGCATACCTGAGCAGTGAATAAGCAGCTGGATAGGAAGCATTAGCTCAGCCACGCTTTATGTTCTCACTGTCCATCACCACAAAAGAAAGACTGAATCTTGGTAAATCTTATGGGTGAATTAATTTTGCATTTCAAATCCATAAGCTGTGTTAAAGGATGACACGGAACCTTCATCGTACAAAATTGCGTGTCCTTCCAGCTTCAACAGCAGAAGAAATAGAGAACATCTAACACTCACCAGCCTGGCTTAGCCTGGAACATGTTGAAGAGTGACATGGAAAATGAAAGGTCATGCTTAAGGTAGAAATAGCAGCTGAAAAATATCGGTGTGGAAAGAAACACAAACGACTGTGGCCAGAAACCCAAGGAAAGGCATAATCTTTTGGCCATTTTGCCTTGCAAAATAACTCTGGTGCTACACAGGATATAGATGAACAGATGTGCTTCAAGAACCATTGATCTACAGCCAAGTCCCACTTTCGGATGCATACACAAGACTCCCAGCACGGTCCGTGGGACTTAACCATGTGTATCTGAGCACGGAGATATCCTCCAGGCATTCGGTGTTAAAGCACGCTTGATCTTTGGAGGGTTGCTCTCCTGTGCTCTGGTGGGCTCGACCTCACCATGTGTATCTCTTGAGTTAAGCCACTTCCTCCGTTACTTGCTGAGGTGCTGAGATGCTGATGCAAGTGTTTGCTTAAATGCCACTGCCTCCATTTTCTCTGAACTTCCAGCTGAACCTAGGCAGAAAGGTCACAAAATACTTAGTTCAGCTCGTTTATCTTGGAGGCCTGCATTGCGCAGAGCAGTGTAACAGGAAAAGGAGAGCAGGTTACCTTTGCCAAGGTTTGGATTTATTTATTTAACCCCCAGTTTAAGGGGTTAGGATAGGGCCTGTTTCTTGTCACTTCTAGTGATACTGTTGCTGCAGCCACAAAATTTTCTGTTAACCTGTTTTTCTGTTTAATCGCAGGTGAAAGTGCTCACCGAGTCTAGCTGGCCTCAATCAGTGTTTGGTTTAGATTTTTCCAATATTTTTATTTTAGTTATAAAAATGGGACATGTTGGCAGTCTAAGGTAAAAAGAATACAAATTTTCTTTTCAAACCAACTTTTTCTCAACCCTGTTAAAGTATCAGTCAAAAGTATTTCAAACCCCTTCACCATTTCAAAGTGATCTTCCAACTTTAGGCACTAATCTTTTTATTTATTTTCCAACAACCTTGGGATGTCCCAGATTTGCATAATGTTTCCTCCAACCTTTACCAACAGCAGCATTTCAGAGTGCGAGTTCTAGCCCAGAAGCCTGGAAGTTATCATACAACTACAAGCGAAATGGTCCCTCTTCCAAAAGCTTTATCTTAGGAGGGTCCTAATAAAACTGGACTGGATACAGCTTTTAATAAGCTCCCTACCAAGGATGAAGCCAAGAAAACAGCCGTGGGATGGCAGATAATAGCAGCATGCATGAGAACCAGTTGGTTGTCAGTGGTACTCCCGCCCTCCGTTCCCAGACAGTGATAATGCTATCTGATTTACGAAAGGGCTGCAATAGTTGAGAGGTGAAGTTTGCATCTGGCATACACTGATTTAAGCTTCCAAGGTCTAGGAGGTATTTCATGAGTGACGTTAGGTAGCTGGGAAGAAAACCCTCAGATAAAATGTGTAATTAATTGGAGAATGTATCCTGCTGATTGATGAGGCATGCCTGGGCGATAAAGAAGAACGTTATGTACACAAAACTCACCTCACCATTAAGAAAGCAATAAAGTACAGCCACGACAAAGCCCTAAAAGATAAAAGAACCATGGTCACAGAATTAGAACTGCAGTTTCAGCTTTTGAACGGGGAAGAGGCATCTCAAGGGAAATCAGACGGCTTGGTTTTGCCATTGGGACTCTGCTCTGTTGCAGGATTATGTTATAGCTCTTTTTCTTATTTTAAAGAAATAATAGCTTGTCAAATATTACCTGGAATGATCCAAGAGCCAATTCGAAAAACAGCTGAATTTCCATTGTGCCGCTGCTTGCGTCTTCAGGGAAAAAAGCAAAGATGATGTAGTGGACCCCAAAGAGAGGGATGAGGAGAAGTGTTGACTTTGCAAGTCTCCTGAGAACAAAACCAGAGGGGAAAGCCAGTGTAGAAGGAGCAAGAGGAGCTCGGGTGGGCTCACGTGACATGAAGTTGTGATGTAAGGAACATACTTGTATTGGTTGAAATCACTGCTCCGTCCTTCAGGTGAGCTCAGCTTTCTCATCAAGATTCTTAATATGTTGACAAAAAGAATGAAATTAATCTGAAAAAAAAAACCCACAAAAAAACCCAAAAGTAAGGACATGGAGGAAAAAAAAAAACCCAAACAACCAAACCAACTCCCCATTAACCACTTATGTATCTGCCAGGTATCAGCAGAGCAAGTTTGGGGTGTTTTGGCTGAGCAGGCAGAATGGAGAGGTTGGGTCTGGCCTGACTGTGTACCTGTCTCCACCCCAGACCCTGTCCCTGCATCTCTAGCCTGCCTGGTCACCCTGGGCTTGGGTGCTGGCTGCTTTCCCCACCAGTTTGCTGCAGCTTTAGTTATGGGAATGGTCAGGGCTTTTCATCTGGGCAAATCACCAAAGAACAGTGAGACCAGGACCGATAGGACCTCTTCTGGCTGTGGGGTTCACAGCCTCGGCGCAGCCTGGCCCCAATTTGGATGCCAGCAAAGGGACGGCACTGGAGCTACTGCTTGCTAACTGGGCCTGCAAATGCCATTCGTTTCCTGCCAAAAGACACAGCGTGGTTTGGGATGATGGAGGCAAAGCGGTTAAAAGTGGGGACAGGAGAGTCAGCATACATTTTCCCCCTCTCCGAGGGTGGATATCAGATAAAAATGCTGATCTGCTGCTCCATTTGGGTGAAGGTGAAGCAATAGCTCTTTCTGCGTGTTTGACCCTCGGGCAGAGTGGGTGTCAGAGCCGAACCAGGGACCAACCTGGGCTTTATCTCCCTTTGCATCAGGGCTCCAACATCTCCCTGCATTCCTCCTGCCCTCCCTCCCCCCCAAACCACAACCATTTTGCAACATCCATGGCAGGCCCTTAACTCTTCCCTACGCCTTGAAACACCACTGCAGTGAGGAAAAAACTTCATGGTGGCTCATATGTGCCTGTGGGTGTCAGAGTAGGGCTTCAAGGTGGTGGGTTTCCCAATGAGAAGCAGGTCTACTTTGGATAGGATAAACCCGGGATGTCCCTGGGCTTCTGAAATTATTGGATGAAGAGTGAGCAAATGTGGCTGCCTGGTCTGGGCTGCTGAGGGTGTCTGGAGAAGACTGAAAGTTTGGGGAGCTGGGGAGGGGTGAGGAAAGGAGCAGAGCTGAGAGGAGCTAAGGGTGGGAAACATGAAGCAAAGACTGAAATATTTTGGGTGGGGGTGTTGGGGGGGAGGAGACTCAAGCCTGAGGATTCTAGGGTTTTTAACCCACCAGACCAGGCAGGAGTGGTGTAGGCTGAACAAGACTTTTTGATGATGAAAAACTACTGGGAAAGGGGGGATGGCAGGATTCCTGCCAGGAGGGATTGCCCCCGGGCAGCACAGCAACGAATGTTCCCCTAGGAGCACAAAGGAGTTTATCGGTGTTGATTTTCTGCCCTTTGAACTGCTAAGGACTGTGGCTGTGAGGAATAAAGAGATAAGATCTGAATTCTGAAGGACAGACTGTTTGTTTGTCTGTGGCTATGGGCTTGAGAAAAGCCCCCTTTAGGTAAAGAGGCAGAGCAATGCAGGCAGCTCCTGCTTTAGTGGCTAAGCTGGATGAGGTCAGAATTTTGAGGAAACTTCAAAGGGGATAGGGTGGCCCTCAGAAGATAAATTTAAATTGTGCTTTTCACCTTGGAGAATGCCTGGGCCTTGTTGGCATTTAAACATTGCTGAGTGGCTCCTGGAGCACAAGGGTTGATTCATAAAGAAAAATAAATGCCGTGCCCTCATTAAGTTGATCATGAATAACTTGTGTGGCCTTCTGCTTGTCTTGTGGGGGTGAAGGATTTCTCAGTGGTCAGCGGGAGCAGAACTTTAACACACCATCTCTGCTGCTTGGGTTTCCACGAGAGTCTACGCGTGTTGCAGTTCGTGTTTTGCAAACATAATGGCTCCTACTGGCAACGCAAAAACCTCAACCGAATCTTGGGTTCTCACTTGGAGTGTCAGTAGGTTACCTGAGAGTAATGAGCAGCTTGTTTCTGTGCTAGGGTTGCAGAGCGGTCTGCCCCAGAGCATCTCAGTTGGGCGAAACAACTATCTCCAGCCCCTTGGTACCTAAGGCTCTGAAGGTGAGCACCAGAAGATGCTCAAAGCATAGGTGTTGAGTATTATTTGTATCAAACTGTTCTTTACATCGCTACTGCTTTGTCCTGGGCAGGTTCACACTGAGTTTCAGTGCCTGTGCCTTATTTCAGTGAGCAATACCGTAACAGTGTAATTACAGTGCACTAACACATGGTGTGTGCAGCCTGCGAGCCGCTTTCGTTGCTAAAAACAAAAGCTAATGGTCATGTAAGGCAAGTTGTTTTTGGCTTTGCTGAGAGGGGCATTGACCAGGAGACACAAAGGCCATTGTACTGAAATGTACAGCCACTTCGTTTTTCCTCTGGAGCCTTTGAAACAGTCCAAAACAAGCTTCCACAAGCCAGCCAAGTTCATGTGAAATCAACAGGATGTGGAAACCTGATCTTCTTTAGGCTCTTGCTTCTGGGGAGGACACTCTAGCTTTCCTTGTGAACTTAGCTTCGGGGCATTAGTTACTGACTAAATCCTGCTGAGCAGAAGTTGCTTAAGCGGTAATTCATGTGTCACACCAATTCAGGCACATGTCTTAAGATCAGTTGATTAACACACTTCTAAAACATGTTAGTAGATGATCTCTGACTTCACAATATTTGAAAATACAGTTTGAATCTGCTTGTTCCAGAAAAGACTTACAAAAATAGACAAAACTATGGGGCCTCTAATGATCCACCAGGTATTGGCTTTAGCGTTAATGTCCCAACACCTGTAAAAATAGAAGAGAAGGTGCGGTCAGTTATTGAAACACGGGTGTCTTTTCAAAGGGGTTTAGTCTGTTTTGCAATTCAGATAGGCCCCTCTTCCCTCTTTCTAAAAGATTATCTTCATGGTCTCACTTAACTGCACAACACAGCTTGCCCAGAGAAGCTGTGGAGGCTCCATCCCTGGCAGTGTCCAAGGCCAGGTTGGATGGGGCTTTGGGCAACCTGGTCTAGTGGAGGGTGTCCCTGCCCATGGCAGGGGGGTTGGAACTAGGTGGTCCTTTGAGATCCCTTCCAAACTAAACCATTCTGTGATTCTAACATTTTTTAACAGAAAACTCCCCACCTGCGCAGAACAGAAGTACATCCAGCCCTTAAAGTATAACCACTGTTCCAAATTTTGAAAGGAAGAAGAGAAAGGAACGAAGTTTCACAGATCAGAAAGTCAAATACAAATATGGAAAACATTATGGGCTGAATTCATACTTGAAGGCTCCCTCCTACACTTGAAAATGTTCAAATGAAATTTGAGGCTCTTTCTCAAGTTGCTCAGCTGAACGTCTACTCCCAGGCACACTAGGATCCTGCTGTGGTAGTTGGTTTGCCTGGCTCCCAATGGTTAGGAGTGAGCAGGACCCCATGGAGCAGCCTGCGTGGGAGTTGCATGCTCCTCCCAACATGCCACCTTCTCCCCCTTCATACAACTTACTTACCCAATATTTTCATGGAGTTGCCTAGCAGTCGCCCATGCAGCCACAAAGACAGTTGGGGCACCTGTGATTGGAGAAGCTAGTTACTGCTTCACAAGTCCATCCCAAAGGCAAAATAAACCCAGAGTTACTCTTACTGAAAGGAGAACCAGTACCCCATCCGAGGGCGATGAACCTCCAAAGGAACTTCCTTTCCGAGAAGAAAGAAATAACCAGGAGAGTGTGGAGGTACAGTCCCTCTACCAGGAGCCAGCTGTAGTTAGACATGATGCAGTACTGAAAGAAGACCATGGTGAGCTTACACCCAGCCTGAGGAAAGAGACAATAATTAGTTTCTGCCTGGGTTTGTATCTACCTTCTAACAGAGAGCGCGCTGTAAATAAGTCTTGGTGGACAGACATTTTATAGCAATTAGGGGACTAAATGGGTGGCCTTGAGACAGACATTCGCATGACAAGAAAGCAGGACTGGCACTCGCAAATGCATTAACCAACTGCCTCACTAGCGAGAACCAAATATGTTGCGGACACATGGGTTTGGATTACTGTCTCACTTAGAGGAGTTTCACTGTTACTGCCTTAGTGAGCAGCACTATTATCACCTTTGGGGAGCACATGAAGGTATTTGTCAGTAATTTTTTCCTAAGAAAAAGGGTCAGTGAAAACAAGTTAAAATTTGCTCAAAATGTTCTTGTTCAGCAACAAAAATCCAGCAAAACTGGAAGTTAAAGTAAAATTTTAAAGCCTTTTTTTTCTCCCTCCCTAGTTCCTATCTTTTGGTTTGAAGCATTGAACATTGCCTCCAGTGCTCATCCCTGCCCTCCTGATTTTCAAGATATTTTTTTTTGTCAAGGAAAAAAAAAATTCAACATCTCGGAGGCTCCTTTTCCAGGCCATCTGGGTGCAAACCCATATCTTACTGCCAGGTCTCACACTGTAGTATGTCAGCAATATTTAATGTGTTCTCATACCTTTCCTGCCAACCCCATTTATCAGGATCTAAAATGCATGTAAGAATCTCCTCCATGGTGGTGTATCCTGTGTTCACAGCCTGAGACACCCATTTTTAAGCATTTCTTGTCAATGTGCTGAGCTCCTGGTTGTCTTCTGTGGCCGTCGAGTCAATGTAATCAAGGTGATGAATGTAGGTACCTACTTCAGACTGATCTGGATGCCCTCTGCTCCAACACTTGTAAGGGCATCTGTAGCTGGGAGGAACTGCACCTGGATTTCTGTGTGCATGATCCAGCCTGAGCTGCTTTTGCATCCTCACGCCTCCCTCATCCACACGGAATACCCCCAAACAGGGAAATTTCAGCCAGGAACAACCAACACACAGGACTGAGTGACAGAGAAGGGCCAGGGCATATCTCTCTTCTCCCATAACCCCGCACGCTGAACAGAAAGTTGGGGTGAAGATTTCCTTCCCTGCACAATAACTACTGCTAGGATCCTGCTGGGAAACCGAGGCGTGGAGCAAGCTGGAGGGCAGAGAGTTACCGTGTATGCCCCACAGTAATTTATGTCTTCGGAGGAAAACAAAACGGCGTCCTTGATGAAGTTGGACAGTGCTCGCAGAATGAACGATGTGAAGAGATGCATGTGGATGTAGTTCCTCGTACAGCGAAGTCTTCTGTTACAGAAAGAGAGACATCCTGTGAAATTGCATTCCTAGCCGGCGCGGGTAGCCTGTGGCTGGAAACAGCAGCTTTCAATCCTTATTAATGCTACACTGACAAATTAAGAAGGCTGTTTTTCTGTCTGTGAAAGGAAGACCAATGTGTTTTCCAGGAGGGATATATCCTAGAGAACACTTAAAAAAGCTAAAGTCACATCTGCTCCACTCAGGTACTGAAACAAGCTGAACATTGCACGCAGAACTGCGGTTTCATGCCAATACGCTCGGTCCAGCCTCCCTCCCTCCTTTCTGGAGTAACATGAACCCGAGGTGTTTATCCACACCTGGGTGGATTTGTTTGGTTTGCCTGCACAGCGCAGTCATGCCTACAATGTTTTCTGTGTTAAATCCCCACATAATCTGGATCCAGAGGCCATGCACCCCAAAGACAAATTTGAAAAGTAGTTGGGGTTCTTTCTGGCCGGAGGTGCCTCCCTGACTCCATACGGGAAATTAATTTCACTGAATAAGCAGCAAAGTACAAACTCCAGGTTACAAGGATGTATGAAGATAAGCCAACTGTCAGACAGCTGCTGTAAACCTGGAACACCTTCCCAGAAGTCAGCGCAGCAGCACTTAGAGCAAAGTTTTAGCCACAGTCTCAAGTGGGGAAAAGAACAGCAGGGTCAAAGACACTCTGCCCAGGGGACACTGAAGTAATGGAAAGACCTCAGCAGGGAGGTGGTGCAAACACCAGCCTGCAAAAACACATCCAGCTGCATTTTGGAAAGAACAGGAGAGCACAATATGAGGAGCAGCCCTGGTGTTTTCTGGGAGACAACTCAGAGATCGTTTTTGTCACTGATTTCTGTCAAGATTTTCAGAAATACTTCAACTTTTAACTTGCCCTGACAGCCAGTAGAAGGATCTGTGTCAGCTAAGGTGACCCAAAGTCCCGGACAAATGTGAACCAGAGATGCTTCTCCTCACCTGAAGGAGACCAGGACCACTAAGGCTATTGTCAGCGTCACGAGGGAGGTGCAGTATCCGATCGTGTACATGGTCTTCAGAGTCATAAAATAGGAATGCTGCAGGAAAACATTTATTCACACCTTTACCTTTGACTGTCTGGTAGAAATCAGCCCGTATTAAGAGAAAGGTACCTCCTCTTATTTAAGAAATAAATTTTCTTGTAAAATCAGCTACTCTAGTTTTACCCTGAGCAAGTCATTCTGATCATTTGGAGGAAACATTTATGCTGAAAGACACCTGTAACAATAACCCCACCTGAGCTAAATCACAACATCATTCAGCCCTCCCTTAACATGTTCCTCCCCCAGGGCCCCCAGGCAGCAGATCTGTGGTCGCAGGCACTCAGACTCACTCTTGCATCATTTGTTGTGTCATTGACGTTGTAGCCACAAGCAATGTCAGTTCTGGGATATGGTTCTGACCAACCCTCACTCGTGCAGTTTCGGTAGACAAAACCTGTGTGTGGTAACAAGAAAAAAAAAAAGAAGAAAAAATCAGATGTGATCATTTCCAATCGTATCTTTGTTCTCCTAGGAAGTCAGTCGCCAATGTGTAGGGTTGCTCCAAGAGCAGAGAGAATGTTTTCCCCCAGGCAGTGCGCTCTGCGTAGCTGGAGGTGAAATGCAGCTGAGCTAACTATGTTGATACTTGCCCAGTATACTTGTGCGGGTCATAATATTGTTTGCCAACTCAGGAATGACTGTGATGGATGTGTTTTTATTAATTGCAACATAAACAATACTGTTCGGTACATCTGGTGTTTCTTGGCCAGTATTCCAAGATCAGCAAACACATGACTTTTTCAATCACAGATTCATACTCCGTGCGAACCTGATACTTTCCTGAATGCTCCCACCTCCTTACTGTGGTTTGTTGTGGTCTGAAGAGAACACAACACTTGAGATGGTCACAGATTTTTGGTGAGATTTAAATGAAAACTAAAAGGTTTGTCCCCACAGTCAGGTCTGGGCATTATCTTACACTGTTGATTTCCTTGCTTACTTGCAAATTAAAGGCTAGGGTAGGATTCCCCTCACTTGAGTTAGACTTCTGAAAGCTAAATGCCCGAGTCCAACTGCGTCCCTCGTGGCTGTCTTTCTAGTCAGTGGAGAAAAAGAGGCATTTGCAGAATTCATCTCATTTTCAGACAGACATCCGCAGAGGGCAGTTTGTCTGACCCATGTCTGCTGGGACATCTGACTTTTGGATTCCTAAAGCTAAGTGAGATGGATCCCCAGCAAGTTGCACATGGTTGAATAGGACATGTTTGAACACATCTGTATTCATGTTTGGCACTAAAGTGGAAGTAGAAAATCCTACGCTATGCACCTTACGATATCGTTGGAAGAAAATGACCCTAGCAGACACATAGATTATGTGCTGAAGTGAAGAGAAACTTTCACAAAGATGTAAAACCACTGCCCACTGTCTTAGTTGCATTAATCTGTCAGGTAGGCGCCACACTTCAGAAGCAGGCACTGAAACCCTGGCTTTGCTGCAGTAAGGCAATACTACGAAGGACTTAAAGAGTGCCTGAAATCCGCAGTGCTTCTCAGTAGAAGCCTTGCCAGAAGACACTATAAAAATATATTTTTGCCCACACATTTAGCTATGGGGACTCCAGGGCACCCAGTTCCTGCAGAACATCCCCGCACCGTTGAAGGAATGGAGGGAGAGGCATATGCAGCAGTGTTTGGCACTGGTTTATGCTCTTTGGAGCCCTGCTGGGACTGTCAGGACAGAGTCAGGGCTCCTGCTACCTCTGGGTTAATCCTGGTGGCCTGACAGCAATTCCGCACTTGGTCTGAACTCACCTCTGTAAAACTGTGAGGCACAGCTAACATGCTGAGACCTCCAAGCGGGAAGAGCTCTGGGTGTGTCAGTATCAGACTATTATCCTGATGCTTTTATGAACATCATCTTCCAGCTTAGCGTCTTTGGAAGGGCCAGGCTTGCTCCTTACGCCAGATCTTCTATACCCTGTTGCAGTGCAGCAACAACAGGAGAGAAAGAGCTCTCCCAAACTGTTTTCCCCAACCTGCCTTGGCACCCAGTAAGGGAGTGATATGGTGGCAAATTCTCTAGTTCAGCTTCAACTACTGAGACACACGTACCCAAAGCAGTGTTGTGCTTGTAGACATGCCTGTAGCTGGTTTTTGCCGGAGGATGTCAAAGTGGATCAGACAAGAAGAGTTAAAGTTCTTGTGTCAGTGTGTGCATGCGATTGTGTTGTATGCAAAGCGTGGGAGATTGAGCAAGCCATATTACACTGATGGACAGGAGCACAATTTTAAACAATGATACTTGCTTATGGGTGACACACACACTGGGGAAACTGCAGCATGCCCCGCTCGGAGTAGATTTGGGGTCTGCAGTCTGTCTAACCATCAGTGCTTGGTGTTTATTGGTGCCTTGGAGGCTTTTGGAATTGCCTAGGCAAGGGGGAACACTGGCTAGAGGGATGGTCGTGGAACTAGGGCCATCCAATGTGGCCTTCTCGGCCTCTGAATCCCCACAGTCGTCACACCTTTCCTCATTTCTTGCCTGAGATGCAATGTGCAGGTCTGGATGTGAACCTCAGTTATGTTACTTGATTTCAGATTGTTCTGTTTCTTTGGGCTGTTACGTGCGAAAGGGGCCAGACAGTCTGGGCGGCAAATGTAAGTCTAGATGTCAGCACAAAGCTCAACAGCGCGGAGACCAGGGTTTGGTCAGAGCTCAGAGCTATCTGCGTCCCTTAACGTATGGGTCTTTGGCATTTGTGGCTCCCCGACGGCTTTGTAAGTGGTGAGGAGAGAAAACTTTTGCTTTTTTTCTCCAAGCAAACAGATCTTTGTTTTTCTTTTGCAAAATTACTTCAAACAGGACGACTGTAGCAGTAATTAAACGCATGACTCACAAGCCAGCCGCAGCATAAGATCAGAGGCGAATGTGGCTATGGGAATGAGAATACACTATTGCTGACTTTGACCCAAAATGCCAGATGCAGAGACCAAAATAAGATGCAAAGGCCAATGGACCGTGTCTTGGGTTTCTGTTTGGAACACTGTCACTCTGATTACTGCTTATCAGAGGCAGTGCAGCTCTCAGCTTCTCGATAAGGGGGGCAACTAAAGTTTAAAGCTCTTAGACTATCTTCAAGATAATGTAATGCAGATTTGAGATGTAATTATGACCTTTGGATGTACAAACTACAGTTTTCCTCCCCGGTGCGAAGGCCAGAGGCAGGGAGCAGTTCCCTCTAGTGGCTGCACCAGCAGGGATTTCATTTAATGCATTTAAGGGCCCGTATCACTAAGCTAAAGATTTGTGAGCGCATGCCAGATGGATGATTTCTTCAGCGATTTGTGTCTCTGCGTAGTTTATCCTCTGTCTTTAAACCAGATTATAGGATTCAGTGGGCAGCTACTGTTTGTGTGTACAGAAAGTAACACAGTATTCATTTTAATCTGAATGGCTCATTTCTGATTTTATTTAAAGAGCACTAAGTGCTTCTCATCTGATTTATCTAATCTTTATTAGACAATCTAATACTTTTGTCTCCCTTTCCTCCCTCCATAAAATGAATCTGTCTGCTTTTCTGTAAGCGCTGGACCTTACTAATTCATGTTCTATAACCAAAGAATGCAAAACCCTCTTCCGATTTGAATCATTAACTCGCTAAAGAGAAATGTAAGCACATTTCTTGGGCATTGCTGAAAAGTGGAACGGAACAGAAAGCAGGCAGAAATTCCTACTTAATGGCTCATAATTACTGTCGTACACTGGGAATAAATTTCACTTCATTTCTAGCCTAGAAATCCCAGAGAAAGGACAACAAACACTGCTTGAGTTCATCTCTTTTTGAGTAAGATGTTTGGTGAGCCATGAAACCTGAGTTCCCATGAATTTGTGCCACTTGCGTGGAGCCTGTCACAGCCAAAGGATGAACCTCCAGTGCAGATTTCTTCTTGATGGAGGCAAAAAAAGAGGAACTTTTCTCCCTACCTGGCTGGCTGTTTTCCCAAAACTTGTATGAACCTAATGCTAGGTGAAGTTTTGTCCCCGCCAAGCTCAGCTGAGATCGGCCACTGTCTCCAAGAGTTATTAGAAGGGGAAAGATGGACAGAAATACATAAACACAGAGCCTGAGTGGAGAAAACCCTTTTCTTTAAGAAACCATGCTAAAAATCAGCTTTTCGGGATAGCATATTCCTCCTGCACTTTTCTCCACCTGGCTAATTAAAATAAACACTTAAAACATCTTGCCACTTTAATTCCAGGCTTTCCCACATTTAACTGAGTGTTGAAATGTAGCTGTTGAGTGACAATCAGTCTTTAAAAGAAGCAGGAACTTCAAGTTCATAGACCTAACAATGGCATCTTTGTAAATAACACATTTAAAAATAAAATAACAATTAAAAACACCTGGGCAAGAAAAGCATCTTTTTAGTGTTACCTTTTTTCCCAGTCAGCATCTGGAAGAATTTAGGGCAGTGAGCATTGACAGTCTGTCCCACGATGGACGAAGGCCAGCAGCTCATGTTATCCCACATTCCAGCACATCTGCCTGGCGGGGTAACAGTGAAACACCATGCAGCATCTCCCAGTGACAAAACACCACGAAACTTCTCCCAGCAGTGGAAAACTATTAAACATCTCCAAGCAATGAAACACCGTGCAGTGCCTCCCAAGGACCAAGGCAGCTATGGGAACAAAGATGCTCAGTACTCCGAAAAGCAAGCTGGATGAGACAGAACAAGTTCTGCTGAGACCTGTTGAGACCTGGATAGGACAGAACAGGTCTTGCTTGCTTTAAACCAGCCCCAGCAAGCTCTAGACCCATCCCATTCTGGTCCTTGACTCCACTAGTCTCTACTAGCCAAAGAGCAACCAGGGCCATCCTGAACTTCCTATCAGCCCCTTGGCTACCCATCTGCCTTCTGGCAACTATTGAATGGCCCTGGAAAGATGAAGGAAACCAGATGTGATTTTTTTAGCTCACTTTTCAGTCTTTCTAAAGCTTCCACTTTGAGTGACCCTGATGTTTTCCTTACACGATCCTTTTGTAAACAGAAAATGATACAGCATGACTAGGAGTTTAAACAGTTTCAGAATGATACTAGGGAAAGGGCAGAGAGGAACAGCGTCAATGTCATCCTTGTACCACCATAAACACTCCTCTGCTTTTCATCTCTCTCATTATGCCAAGACCTTGCTGCAGTGAATAACGCCAGCAGACCACTTGCTGGGCTTGGCTGAGGGTCTCAGTGGCTTTGCTGCTGCCAAGCTCTGTCAGTCTCTGGCACTGTAAAGGGAAGATCATGACATTTACTGTCCAGGGCAAAACACAGGTTCATACGGAATGTGCAGGTACAATCTGCCTGTACTGTTGTTCTTCCTAAGGCCAAGCCTCTGCCAGTGTGACCTGCCTGTTGGGGAACCCATCTCAGAGCAACCATTGAACCTGGAGGCCCACTGGGCTCTCTGCAGGCACAAGCCTGTGGCTTAGTTGCCCTCCCTGCACCTTCTGCCACCTGAGGCCTCCATCAGCTGCAGGGACTGGCCCACACTGCCCAAATTCACCCCGCTTCCCTCAGTTAGCTGCAGGAGCTGCTTACATTAAGGATAGGCTTATTGTGGTCCCTCCTACAGTCAGGGTGTGAGGGGGCCTTTCTGGCTGTGCTCGGCTTGGCTGTGTTGCCTTCTGGTAGGAGTGGTAGAGAGACAGCAGGGAGCTGATGGTCAGTGGAGCACAGCGTGACGATGATCTCAGTTTTGCTTACGTGCTTGAAGCTGGGATGTGAGAATTTTGGTTCTGCAGTGCAGAGTATTAATTGAGAAGACCTACAGCTGGTGCCCCTTGTGCCACAGAGAAACCATGATGCTGGTGTTTCTTGTTTTGCTGTTCTCCTACAAGCATTCAGGCTGGTTTCCTTCTGCCTCCACTCACCATCACTGTTTTTTTGCAAAGCCTTGTCTGTCGATTTTGTAATATGACAGGGAAGAAAGAGGCCACTGGAGCATGCCAGGACCACCCGACACCTGGCAGGTCCAGGCGTGTGCCAAATGCCCTGCATGCTCACTGAAAGTGGAAGGAAGAAACCGCTGAGTTCTCTTCAAATGCTTCATGCTTTATAAGGCCAGCCTCCCTTAGCCTGAGAAAAATATTTACATCTCTGGAAATGTATTGGTTTCTTCCTGCACAACGGTCCTAGCGCCTGGAAATAGGGAGCTTTGCACAGCCAGGGCGCCTCAGCTCTGGTGTTTATAGGCCTTGGTAACCATTTACTTCAAAGCAATAGTTTAATGGCAAACGGAGCATCACCTTGGGTGACATTTGTGCCTAGCCATGCTGCATTGTTTGGATTATGGAACCTTCGTGCCAACACCACTGGCACAAATCCCCCAAATCAGACTCAGTGCACAGAAAAACCTGGCAAAATTATGACTTTGGGATGGTCTCTGCCCAGGAGGAGGAAAAAAAATACAGTCTATCCATTGCTCCTGCAGGTGGGCTTCTAGCTATTCCTCCCAGAGCCAAGCCAGTGCCACCCACCCTTACCCAGCTAAAGAGACTCTTGGTTGGAGACAGAGCATAGGAGCACCTCCCTGACATCCCTCTGCTGTTTGGGACCTCCCTCGAGTAGAAAACAGAGCATACCCCAGCAGCAATACATGGTGTCTACACAACCAGAGGTCCCAGACCTCCAGCAGCTTCCCTCTCCTGCTCCCTGCACATGAGGGAATTATCTCATCTTTTCTCAGGCACAAAAAAAGAGCATAACCATGACTTGAGTTATGTTACACTTATCCCTTCTCCAAGCTAAGGGTATCACAAAGGCAGAGTCCCTTCTTCCTTACACTGCAGGAGGATAAAAACACTTACTGTTCGGGTGCTTCATGTTCAATTCATCCATAACTAATCCTGGGTGTTTGTGCCATTTTCACAGAGATGTGAGCACCACAGCAGAGACGGCACAGTGGAAGCTTGTCCCCTGCTTTGCCTTTCTTTCTGCTTGCACCAGTCAAAGCTTCTGGGGTAGGTGCAGGAAGGATGGCGTATGGAAGGCAACCCACATCCTGCGAAACTGCCTTTCCCTCGCCCTGTGTGGGCCACCAAGGACATGCACTGAATCCCCAGAGCTTTGTTTCTCTCTTCTTCACAGTGAAGTCCCTGTATGGGATTTCCTCCACACAGACCTCAGACATCCAGATGATTGAAGGCTGGAGGTATTTTCAGATGCATTATTTCCCAGAATAAAAGCATTTCTCCATAATTTACCAAGGTAACAAACCTTCCTTGAGTAAAGACCAGCAGAAGGAAGTTCCTGGGCTCTCTCTTCAGGAACCATTGCCTGGGGAAAGGTGTGCATCTTACTCCTGTTTATTCTTCTGGGGTTTCACTGCCAGGAGGTGTGTTTGCAGAGTTACAGAGACAGGCCACTTTCAGCTTAAAGCTTTCTGATTTTCTGGGTAGCCCTGAGTCCACAGCAGTATGCCTTGTCTGATCTGACTCGTACTGTTAGAAGAGCAATTCTGACAGCCATTGGAAGGGCTTTCTCAAAGATTTAACACCACCCTATACTTTTAACTTCTCTCTCTGTAGGTTTGGGGAGAGGGGCACAGAGGGTAGGATTATCCTGTTTAAAAATTTCCAGTAACAGAGGGCCTCAGGGGAGTTTTTAAGATTTGGATCCAACTTAAAACTGGATTAAGTCTCTGCTGGGGAGCTACCATTTTACTGAGAAAATGAGACCATCTGTAAAATGGCACTGCTTGCTAATGCTGCTGCTGGTCCACACCTGCACAGTCCTGTGAAGTTTAACTTGGTTGGAGCTTTGGAGCTTTGGTGCAGAGGAAATGCAGAGTTCAACATTAGGGCCATGTCACAGGATCAAAGCAGAAAAATAGGTTGTCAAACCACCCTCCTCTTCAGTGAAGGGCACCCAGGAAGGAAGCAAACAATACTGATTTATTCATGTCATCAAACTTCTTGTATGCCATGAGACAGATCTGTATTGTGGAGCATCTGACGTAACCTGCCATAAGTTACCCTGTCCCTGCTGCATGGGCGTAGTGCCCTGAGGCTGTGCTCACACCCATCAGTCTGCAAGGGTCACAGGCAGAAAACAAAGATGGAGAAAAATGCTAGGCACGCTAAGAAACCAGGCAGTAGTTCTTCCCTCTGAGTCCTGCCCTTGGACCGGGTCATAGTGAAACAATTCTGTGTCTCCAACACTCTCTTCTAGAGAGGAAGGCTTTGAACCTAAGAAAAAGCCTCAACTCTTGCTCTGCACAGTAACTTATTTCTGGCCAGGACACCCTGCACTTAATGGAGCTCCTTCAGCTTCCACACTGCTGAGGACCTTGCGACATCATGGTCCACAAGTCACCCAGAAACTGTTCAGTCTGTGGGATGCTGTGAATGACAGAAATCCATCCTTGATGGCGATGGCTGGTCACACCCAAAAAAATAGTCACATCTGTTGCCTCCATCCAATATATTCTGTGAGATGCTGTCCCAGCTCCTGCCTGGAGACCTAATACTCAGTTCATAGGCAAGCTTCACTAATTGCTTGCAGTTATCTCTCTGAGACCCCTCGCACATGAATGCACTTGCTGAGCAGTGAAAGCAAAGACGTCTACATGATGACTCAGTACCACAAGACCTTCCCAGGTCAAAAAACTCCTTTATATCATGATAAATCCTCTCTGAAAGGCAAGAGCTCTGTTATGTGACAGTATGTTAGAGCGAGGAGGAAGCAATGAGCACCTTCAGGCCATGTGATTTAAATGTTTGCTGCTGGTATTCATTGATTTTGAAGACAAACATAGTTATGTAAACTTGCACTTACTGGGCTGATTTTATGAAAACATATCCTTGTTCAAGATGAGAACAACTCCAAATCCTCTCTGCCATTTGCAAGATTTCGTTGCTGATGGGCTCCCTAGTTGTGAGGACTGCAGTTGAGCAGCTGAGTTAGAAGGCTCCTGTGACTCGTGCTGTCACAGTAAGGTCAAAATCCCACTCTTGGAGCCTTTTAACAGATCTTACCTGGCTTGCTGCCCCTAAATGGGAGTTGCATACAAGGTGCATGCCTCCTATGGGACAGAGTGGGGGGTATCTGGTTTTGAGGCCACTCAGCTCACTTGAGAGCAGCTTTTATCGTGTACATTCATTCAGTCTTTACCTGAGCTCAGATAATTTTCAGGCGTTCCGTTCTTTGCCTCCAGGGAGAGAGTCTCTGCACAGTCATCTTCCTCCTTTTTCAGGACGCTCAGGAGGTCACAGACAGGCGGGACAGCTCTGATCTGCAAAGTTGAAAAGCAGTGGAATGACTTTTCCTCTTAAAACTTATGTCCCCTAGACACAATTTACCCTTTTTACGTCCACATTCCCCATGCAACCCTATCAAGTGATTGTGGGCAATATTTCCTTGAAATACAGTCAATTTTCCTAATGAAGTCTGCTTTTTTATAGTAGCAGCAGGCAAGCACAGACTGAGTTCTGACTTCTCCCGGCTGCTGACATTACTGTTACTGACATAAATGAATGTGTTTTTCTGCTAAATAAAGTACATGAGTAGGATGCTCTTCCAAAAGACTGCAGAAACATCCAGGGCACTGCTGGACTCTCCTAGAGCAACAGAGAATTAATTAATCGCCCCGGCAGTGTTAAACCATAGACCTGGCAGGTCATTTTCCGGACACAAGTGACTGAAATATGTCCACTGGTTGCAGACCACCCAAGCCTGTTTCACTGCTACTGATCAGGAAGCTGCAGGAGCCGACCTGAAAGCAGAATCTCACCCAGATTTTCACGAGAACCTAGACAGTAATTTGTCCTAAGGTCATTTTCTCACCTTCCCATCTTGCCCCATCCTGCTTTCTCACAAAGCGGCATGGAAATGTTTGTCGTAGCTCAATTCTGACGTAGCAATTAAATGTGCAGTTTATGTTATGTGTAGCTGGACCAAAATGAATGTACAAACCAGCTTCCCATCATTAAAATGGCATGCATTAAAAATCACTGCACAATGGTTTGCAGGGCAAGGGCCCATCTGGTATGTCTTGCAGTAAAGAAGTACTTTTAATATTTCTATTATTTTACAACTTTCTATTATTTTTTACAATAAAAATACTAATACAAGCAAGTTCCCATTATAACAAATTAGATAATTCCTCTTTCATGAACAAAACTAAAAATCTTTATAAATTCCCATTATGAAACTTATATGCATATATGGATATATATATGCATATATATGCGTATGTATATACACACACATACTTAAAAGATTAAAAGCAAGTCATCAGGATATATTATTTGAAAAAAATCAGGTAGAATTTTTAAATGTAATTTGTGCAGGAAAATTTAACCCAGCATGATGTTACTACTCAGCCTAATCAATCTTATAGCACTGCTGATCACTTTGAGATTAGATTTAGGAGAGAGAATGATCACTGAAAACCTTGTAATGAGAACTATTCCTTTTCTACAATTAAATTGCAGCCTAAAAGACATCAGCAACTATATTCCCACTCATTTTGGCTGGAAGCACTCTGGGTATTGCATTTCTGAACAAAGTTTTATCTTTTCAACAGTGTATCGTGTCTCATCTAATTATCTGTTGTGCTTAACTTCAGCATCTTTCTCCCTTGTCTTTGTGCGTCATGAAATAATAAACTAAAAAACCATTTGGTTTTGCATAACGTAATGAATCTTCTGGAATCACACATGCAAAGAATTTAGATGAAATAAACTATCCTCTCATGCCAGGATTTAAATGCATTTTTAATCCATGTCATATAGACTTTTTAAAATCCATTTAGTCTTTGGAAAAAATAGAAATGTCTGACTGGAGTAACACGGGTAAAGAAATGTAATAGCGTTTAGTAGTTTCAGTTGTTAGCTGAAGGCTGAATTTGATAATTTCTAAATATTGACAGATTTTTTAAACATGCATTATTTATAACTCGCTATTGTTATCTATTTGATTACCAATAGTAAAACAGTTTAGTACATTTTTAGAGTTCGCAAGCGCAAACATAACAGTAAAGACCTACAACGTACTTCTACTGTAGTATCGCTGTCCAAACATTACCTCGAAAATACATTAAAAATCAATACTATCGCTGAGCATTTGAAGCGGCCAACAAAACTGGTCTGGTTTGCCTGTGGGTTTTTCAAGATGACACTGAACATATGTAAATATAAATGCTAGCAACCACGTTAGTAACAACCTCAGAAACAGGAAAATTGTTCACCTTAAAAAAAGTTGTACAACTTGTAGCCACCGTTTACTTTTAAGGAATGTAGGTCCTGAGAAAGCTGTTGTTCTAAAAAGAGGTTTAAAGACTATGTTGTTCCTTTATGGCTAGAATGATGCTGCGTGCTTTTAGCACATCCGCCTGCGACCACCACCCCGATGATCTGATACAGCATTCGTGTCTTACATGAAATGTGTTGCTCACGCAGGAACATGGTGTGGCTGATGCCTCACAATTAATTATTGTTTAAGCCGGCCAAGTGATGTCCACCCTACTCTTCTGACCAGATACCACTGTCTGGTATTAGACATGCAGGTAACCAGATTCCAAACCCAGAGCAAGCAGGGAGCCTCCAGGTGCTGGTTTAAAGACCTTGTTTTCCACAAGCGCTGTCCCTCAGTCGGTCTTTGCCAAGGCTGGCATCCCATGGGGCAGGCTGGGCGCGAGCGGGGCCGTCGCAGGTCTGGTGCGGCTGTTTGCTGAGTGATGCCGCATCCCGCTTCCCGTGCCGCAGCCAGATAACCCCGCTCCGCTGCTGCCGGCTGCGCTCAGTCTCGCTCGTGTTTACCATCCGCAACCGGGAGCAAACAGCCGGCCCCTGCACTTTGAAATCGAGGAGGAAAATGGGCTCCTCTATATGCGGGGGTTTTTGTCTCTTCCTGAACAGTTCCCTGAAACAGCTCCCAGCTCACAGGCTGTCAGGCTTTGATGAGGAGACAAGACATCCTCATATTTTGTTTAAAGAAAATGCCAGGTACCGAAACCATTCCAAACAGAAGTAGCTGTGATAATAGATGTCCAGAACAGGCAGAAAAGCTGAAGTTTGGCATATTGATAGCAACAGCCGACTTCAGGTTTTAAACCTTGAAAGGAATGGATCTAAACACTATTTAATATAAATACTATTTGCAGCCACAGAATTCACAGCTATTGAATTTGAAAGTAAGTGGGTTTAGTTTAACAAGAGGATCTAAAGGAGAAAAAAAAAAGATGCCTGGCAAAATGAAAATAGGTATTTTGAAGGATTAGAAAGAGAACAAGCAGAAGGAGATGCTCTCAGTAGCACCCTGAGTAAGGACATCTATTTACAGAGTCCTTTAGGTAATAACTAAGCATAAGAAAATAAAATGACAAGAAAACCATCGTAGTCATGATTTTTATTGTAGAAGATGATCAAAAGGCAAAAAAGTTTGCCGATTGTATTCACTCAGCAATTACAATGTCTAGGCAGAGCTTGGGTTTTCTCAGTTGGAACTAAATTCCCTGCTGGGACAAGTAGATTGATTTTTCCATTAGTTGCAATGAAACAGCGATTTTTTACATTTGCCAGGGGTTTGATCCTTTTCCAACTTCTGACTCCCAAGGTGGACATATTTCAGTCTTGGTTTCACATGCTTTCAAAACATGAATAAGCTGAGCAGCACCTGGAGATCACAGCCCAGGCTCAGCTGTGCTTCCTGGCTGCTCTGAGCACCCGGAGCTCGGCAGTGACGATCTGCCACATAAATTCCCAGTAAAGTGATGAAACTAAAAGAAAGTAACCGAACTTTGTGGGTCATACATCGGTTTGCATTCTTTTAATCTGAGTCAAGGGAGGCTTTGTAGTGGTGGGCATTGCCCCTGAGGGGATTGCTTGCTGGTGTAAATCAGCAAAGCTTCTCTAAATGGCATCAAATCTTTTCTCCTTCATCACAGAACCTGCTGTGTTTACCAAAGCAGGTTAGTAACACTGCTGTCTTTATACAGATGCCGGGAAACTGAGGGGAAACTGAGGCATGCTGCTGTCTTCTGTGGGTGGGGAAACTGAGGCACCCAGCACCTAGCCACCTGGCCACTGTCATTTAGTGCACGAAGCAGCAGAAGCAAGAGTAAAATAAAAAAATCCCAGCTTCTACACAGACCTTTTCAACGGAATAGAGGTGCACTTAACTCAGACAACATGTGATTTCATGCAATTGGGACTAAATAACTCTGAGCACCTACCAGGACAGTTGAAATCCAGAAGATGATCACCCAGATGGTCCACATAGTCAATCACAGGCTGTTTCCTTCATCCCTTGCGCACCAGAGGTCACCGGGCTGTCTGTATGCTCTCCAGCGTGGCTCTTAGCTCCTTTCACTTCATCCCTTTCCCTCCTCAGTTTTTTTTCTTCCCAGCTTTGACCATTCTTAGCCAATGCTTCTCTCTCCAGCTGCTGCGCCATAGAGAGCATCAGCAATGACAGGACACCCCCCCCC
>VWZZ01003599.1:156782-195005 GCA_013399095.1 Psophia crepitans | reverse complement strand
CTGCCGGGACCCTGGGCGCCGGGAGCCGCTGTGAGGGGGGGAACGGGGTTAGCAGGGGCTCTCTCCGAGCCAGGAGGACGCGTGGGGCGAAGGCGGTGTGAGTGTTTGTTTCGGTCTGCATCGCGTCGCTGTCCCCGAAGGGGTTGGGGCCCTCCGACCGGGCCGGGAGCACCGGCAGGGTACCTGTTGTGGAACTATAAGCCCTTCTGCCCGCTGAGAAACTCCGCTAGCCTGATTATATAGAGGGGACCTTAAAAGCACGTTTTCCGATGCTTCTAAAGCAGGTTTATGGTTTTGCAAGTCCCACGCAGTACGTAACGGCATTAAACCGCATCCCGGTCTGGTGGCGAGGTGTGCTGGGAGCCCTGCGAGACGCAGAGGGGTTAGAAAGCCCAAGTGCTGCCAGAAGGGTGGTACCCTCACCTGGGAGGGCCTGGGGTGAGTTTTGTCATTGCCTCTAAGGGAACCAGGATTTCACAGCCCCAGAGTTCTGCTGGTGGTGACATTGGGGAAAAAAATTAAGAAAAAAGTCATGGTAAGGATATACACAGGTATCCTGGAAAACAAGAACATCAGGACCTTGGCACGTAAATACACATCCTGTGTTAGCCCTCTGAGGAGCGCTGCAGCGTGTTATTGGTGAGTGGTGATGGTAGCTCGCTTTAGATTCCTGATAAGATTACACCGGGAACCCTTTGCGAACATAAGTCTGTCTACAGCTTTCCAAAACTTGTATTCCTGAGGTGGGGGGAATGCTAACCAAGAGAGGGAGGATGGCAGTTGTATAGACTAAAGTTGAAGAACTCAAGTGGAAAGAATGCAAGCCTTATGTTTAGAATTTTTTAGCATGTTTTTGTCTGCGTTTGGTTGGTCTCACTGCCTCAGAAGAAATTTACTGTTGTGCACAGTAATACAGTTCCTCTTACAGGTTTTCTGTTACAAGTGGAAAATTTGTACTTGGAGTCATGGAGTGGAAAATACTATTGAGGCTGGGGTGCTGGTAGCACATTATTTTAAGCCTCTTGCTTATTTATTATTTAATACTGCACAAGGTCGTAAATCAAACTGGCGCTTTATGAGCTTGAAGCACCTCTCAACTGCTGCCTGAAAGATCTAAAGCAGACTAGAAAACTAGACAAATGCCAGACATGAGACCATAAAATGTAATGGAGGAGGTGGACCTCTTCAGTCCTCATAAGTGCTGATCCAGGTACGTTGGGCATCACTTTGATGCTCCCCTCTGCACTTCTTCCCTCAAACTTTTATTTATGACTGTTAATTTTAGGTTGGGACCCCTCGAGGTCATTCAAGCCAGTATGAGGGTCTAAAACAACAATACAAACCCAACAGCCCTCCTGGTACTAATGATTCGACTTTGGAACTGTTGAATCTCAAAGTATTGCTCTAGTGTGGATCGTGCAACCAAGCTTTGTTGTCCAAGCAGCTAATCGGCCTTTGTGCCACGGCTCCAGGAGCAGGAAGGTGCCTCGTGACCAAAGCCTGGCAAGATGAGTCTATATTGTCTAGCACCGGGCGAGTTCAAGTGTGAATTGATATCCGTGTGACACCATCCTGAGCTGCGCACCTACCTTCTCATTCTTGAAGAACAAATAGTAAATGTAGGGTTTTCAGTCCCCTTCCTGAGAGCTGGAAAACGCAGCGTGGCTTTTGAACTCTGTATTTTTTCCGAAAGTATCTTGTCTCTTTCTCCACACAGTTCTCCAGTTCATAGGAAAGCCAAGGGCTATGTGCTATATTTATGAAGATAATTTCTTGTGGATGGATTGTGTCTAGTGTACTTACTGTGTAATATTTGCACTTGTCATTAGAGAAGTTTATGTTCTGATAACTGTGCTTACTTAACACAGGATCTAGAACACCCATGGCCGCCTGGGTTTACAGTTATCTTCACTGGACAAATAACCCAGATGATGCTATCCAAACAAAAGATTCAAATGCCAGTTTTCTTATCCCTCATATTAATATTTAAAAATTAAAAATTAATCTGCAAGTTAACAACCCAAACACTCAGGAGAGATTGGAAGAACATCTCTGCAGAAATCAGTTTGGATAGTGTAATTATCAGAACCTTCTCCTCTGTGTTGGGGGATGAGAAGGAAGAAAGAGATGTTTTACACAGTCCTGAAAGCCAATTGTCCCCAATATGCCCTAGAACAGATGAACATGCACAAAGTGCTGGGGCTTGTGGTGGGAGCAAGGTTTCCTGGAATCACTCTGTCCTTGTACTTAGCATGCACAGAGTAATCTACTTCAGTAGGAAAAAGAGTAACTCCCTTTCCTAAATGTTTTTGGCGGTTTTATGCATCAGATGTTACCAGTGCAAGGGAAGACATTCTGATCATTATGTTATTTTGATTCATCCCCAGGTGCTGAGGGATTTTAGTACCATTCAGACTCCATTTCTGTCCTAACATGGACTTAGTCCAGTCAGCCGCCACAGAAATCACAATTGCTAAGAAATCTTTCAAGAAAATACCCAGTGTCCTTCTGGACAGCCTAGTGGAGGAACCTAAAAAAAGGCAGGCTGTCCCCAATCACCTGCTGGAATCAAGTAAGTTTCTGCTCTCTGACTGTTCCCTAACCATGGAGCAATCCTAGGAAACACTTCTCTCTTATTTTTTCCACAACATACAGGCAAAACTCTCATCCTGCTGCTTAAACTGCATCTTCCTGTGAGCCCAAATCATAGGACAGGTAGTCAGGAAAGAAGAAGCGGCGGTGCTGATCCTGGCTGACCCTAAAGTTTTGAGGTGGTTTCTTGATGACAAGACATAAACTGTCAACAGGATCATGGCTTTGCTGGGGTAGTAGATGCTGCCTTAACTTTCCATTTAAAGAGTCATGTCTGCTTAGCAGGAAAATCATCTGTCTCATTTTTTTTCTCTATAATACATTGGGTGCAACATAAATGTACTTAATCAATGTTAGAGCAGTCATTGTGTGTTAAATCTGGTCTCCTTTTCTCCCTGTTTCATTGTCTATCTCTGTAGAGATTTATTCAGAACTTGAGAGGAGCAAGGTTGTACAGGCTGAGCCTGCTGTGTTACACTATGGAGGGTACGAAGTTGGAAAACATCACCAACAGACGCTGGTGAGTGTCAGAGCAGGGATCCTCTTGGGGCTCATAAAAGGATAACAGAAGCTGAGCAGACTGCTTGTGGTCATCAGGCCTGTTGCTGTGTGGAGTGCTCTAAAAAGCAGCACTTAAAATCAGTGGCCCTGCGGTAAACAGAGAAGTACCATGCTGTGTACATCACTGCTCTTTACAGCCAGTTCTACCTTTCTGTTTCCTGTGTCTGCGAGCAATGTTAGTGATATGTGACTTGCACGTCATGAAGGAAGGATTAATGCTTTAACTCTGTAAGAGACAGTTTCCAAAATGTACTTGGACCTCCACTGTCTGCAAACATGTTCGCTGATGGGAAAATTTTGAAAGCACCTCTGGCCTTCTGCCAAGAGCAATTTCACCTAAAGAAAGAAACTCAGTGCATAGATTTGATTACCTTTCCTTGTGAACAGTTTGGGTGTTTCCTCTTTTTCTCTCTCTGCTTTTCCTTTGTCTGTCTTCTTTATTCGTGTGGTAAGTGTTTTGAGGCAGAGGCTGGGTGATTATGGTGGACTGGATTCTCCAGATACAATGAAAGTAAGCAAGATGCAGGAGGCTTTACAGGCTGAACTGTCACCATCCAAAGGTTTGTTGCTTCGTGATCTGAAGTAAAACCATGGAACATTACATCATTTCTGTTTCAGGTCTCTGTAAAAACAAAGTCAATAGGTTGTTTAATTTTTTGTTCCTTTTGCATATAAGCAAAACAGAACCAGAATTTGATTCAATAGTAAGAATAACTGTGTGAATTGTGACTTGGTTCCAAAGAATAAAAATGCAGGGTGCAAGGTGTACATAATTTTCTTTTAAATTCTAAGCATATTCAGAATTATTTCTGCTAAGGTAAAAATTATTACTTCCTTGTTTGATACAGCTTCTTTGCTATGGATAGTCTCACAGAAAGTACAATTGACATTCTCAATTGACCTCATATTGTAAAGTGTTTTGTGGTTTTGGTTTTCTTTTGTTCTACAGAAACTGATAAATATTTCTGGTGATGTAATAAACCTTCACATAATACCACCTCAGACAAAGTATTTTCAGATCAAATACAACAAAACAGTAAGTGTCAGAAAGCCTTCACACTGCTCACTGCATGCAGTGCTGGTTTTGTGTCATATAAGCAGCTTTTACACGTGTTCTGTATTATTTTGGGTCATTTTCTAGCACCGTCTTGTCCCTGGCTTGTCATATGTGGTTACTGTTGATTTTTGTCCCGATGAGTGGCGGTATTACTATGACTGCATCCGAATTCACTGTCAGGTGAGGATTTATTATAAAATACACTTGCAGTTGTAATGGACTGACTGAACTATTAGGACATGATGATAATGATGAAGGTACAGTTAATCTAGAACCACATGGATTTCCTCCCAGTAAGTCTGGATTGGGGTATTTTGTTTTAAACATTTAAAATTTTTCTCCTTGTAAACATCCCAGGGCTGCAGGTAGAATATCTCCTTTACTCTGTTATTCTTTGGCAGTAGATCAGTTTTTGTGCCATCCTGATGTCATGTCTTAGCTTCAGCAGGCTGAAAGTATGGAAAGACAGATGGATACTGAAAGAAGGTAGAATATCAATATTCTGAGGTGCAACACGGTGATGATCTTGAAGATGTTTTATGCCCACTTACTGGCCAACTACTGTAGAAACTTTTTGTTTCATAACTTTTATTCATTGTAAGAAATAAATATTTATCCCTTTTTTTTTCCACAGGGAGAAGATACATTACTCATTCCTGTGCATGCTTACCCTGCTGTGAATGTTGTAGAATTTCCATCATTTATAAATCTGTCTGATGTATCCGTTGGTAAGAGGTAAGTTAAGGACAGACATTTGTCTGCATTTTGAGAGACATGCATAAAATTAAAAAAAAAATCTAATTTTTCTCTATTCGTACTACTTAACATCTTGGAAGCTTTAAGGAAGTCAGCTACCACCTGAACTGTTAAATAATTCTGTATATGAACTGTTTCAGGTGCACATTCACGGGAAAGTAAATGCTGTGCAAATGAAACATATACATAGATGGAACTGGGGTTTCAGTGAGTCTAAACTGGTGCTGACTCACTTCATTCATTGCATGGTGAAACAACATGGCTGCTGTTCATAATCTGTACACTCCCAAGTACTATGTCTTTTTAGTGTTAATAAGTCCTAAGTGCATGGATCTTCCTTTCAGGATGAAGGGTTCTGGAAGTGAAGGTATAAGCTGGTAATGGTAGGTGTAACAGCAAATAGGTAACCTCAGTCCAGAGATTGATCAGTCATTAGATTTTCTTTTTCTATTTAAAAATATTTAAAGGGCTTTTCTGTTGTGGAGCTCTAAATGTCATAGACTTCATCTTACTCTGCCTGCAGCATAGATGTAACACTGCCCATTCTTATGAAGTAATAGGTAGTAATTGTTAACAGGAACTGGGAAGGGGAAAAGAAGGGAGATCCTGTTGATTAGTGTCTAGTTTTGTAGTATATTAATTATATTAGTTGTAATTATGGTGATTTGTGTTAGTGTAAAGATTTCTGTGAATTCTAGGAACTGAAGGTCTTAGCAGCTAGTTTTTGTCTTAGCCTGTGAGTTGGAAATAACTCATGAATTTTACTGAAGCATGGAAATATGAATTGGCGTGGCACATACAACAAAAATGCAAAATTCTGCAGTAAAAATGAGCCCAGCATTGTAGAATGAACACTTGTGTCTTTTTGTTTGTTTGTTTTTCTAATCCCCCTTAATCTGTTAAACTCTAGTGAATCTGTCAGAAGTGATGTTTCAGCTTTCTCACAGGACTGATCATAACTCCTGACTTTCTGGGTACCTCTAGGCATGATGTGATACTGTTTATTTACTCCATTTTTATAACAAGTGCTGAGGTATACAGAATTCCCATACTCTCAGAACACAGAGAAGAGATTAGTCAGAGGACAAAATATGATTTTAAATCATGGGAAATTTTTTTCAATACACCAGGGATGCTCAGAGATACCCATGAGGGAATTTGGAAGAGTTGCTGAAGAGAAAATCAATGGTTTCAAACCTTAATTTTTACCAGTATTTTTCATCATTAGGCTATTAAAAACTTTCCTAAAAATGAAAGCTCTCTGGGATACTTGGTACTGTACAGAACCCAAGGGACTATGGGCTCAATCCATAACCCCCTGGAAAAGCTGCCTTTTACTTCCATAAGTGTAGGATGAGACCTATATTCTACCACTCAGCTTTCTCCTTACATACAGAAGGTCCATAAGGCAACAGGCAGCGTAACTGTCCTGTTTCTAAGGCACTTTGGTTACTGTAGAACTATTTGGTTACTCTAGAAGCTGCAATATTCCTTAAAACAAATTGCCTCCCCAACCTGCTGTTACATCTTCTTCCTGAACAAGTCATATTAAGGCAGAGAAAAAAGGAATTTGCTATTATTGTTTATTTCATTAGGCATTTCAGAATGTGCTTTCCAAAAGAAAACTGTGTATAACATTCATTCTTTGCTCATCAGTAGGATAGGATTTCAGTCAGTTTACAAAAACCAGAAATAAGCCTGGTTAAATTGGTCTTGATTTGTAGGATGGTGAATGGTGTTGCACCAATGCTTTTGCATTTCAATTTGATACATGAAAAAAAAATGCATACAAGCAAGACAGCTTGAAAGATGTGTGCTAATACCCCTCTCACTACCAGCATGAGACATAAAGGGCTTCTATGAAATCAGGCAATGGCATCATTATTCCTACGGTGGTTAAATTCTGGTCATTCTGGTGCACTGGAGTTTTCAACAGTTTTGAAGACTGCACAGTCTTTTCTCATTGTCTTCCACAAGGAGGGCCATGAGAGGAGGCCAATTTCTGGTTCTTGCTAGATATTGCAGTTCGTAAGAATGTGAGGATACACATAAGGAACTTCTAAAAAGTAAATTTTATAGATATTTCTGTATTTGGATTCTGTATGAGTAGGAGAAAGTAAGTAAAAATGTAAAATATCCAGCATTCAAATCAAGATTTAGCTCTCATTTCCTCACTGAGTGAAAGATCTGAAATAACAAAGAATGGCTATCTTCACACTAAATAATGAACTCATCTCTCCAAACACAGATAAATACAGTGCATGTTGTGTATGATTTTTCCACCTTGTAATTGATGATCAACTGTGGTTTCATTAATTCCTTCCTTCCTTTCTCTCTTTTCAGCAAGGAGTATGTTATTCCGTTGCAGTGCAGCTGTCCAATAGATTTTGAATTCCACATTGATTTTATTCAGCCTCATAGAGCCTTCACTGTCCAGCCAACATTTGGTACATTGAACTTACTTAAAATTCTAAACCTTAAACTCCTATTTATTGAGTATAGTTGCTTGTGACAGTGTATTCAGTGCTGTACAGAAAAAGCCTTTGCCTTAGAGTGTTTCCAGGTAAATGCAGGCTGATAAACATAAGTCATACACAGCCTCATGGCAAATAGCTCTCTGTGGCTGGTAGATTTCCTTTGTCAATGCCCAGCTACAGCCCTCGGGCAAAATATGGGATGTCCCACACAGTCCATCCCGCCTTTGTCTGCTCTCTTTGCCAGTATGGCCTTTGGAGAGGAGAGGGGCAGGGAGCCCAGCACTCACCTCTTTATCACACCTTTCCCCAAGGACTGTCTGTCTCCTGCCCCATTAAAGGAACAGATACCTGTCTTTGTGGAATAGGTATGCATCATGTTACTTGACTGGGGGCACAGAGGAAATGAAAGTTGACCTCCGCTCCACCAATTATATCCCCCATACCTGTTTTTTCCTAGTGCTCTGGAAGAATTTGATAGAACTGTGCCTGTTGCTTCAGGAGTTGTTGCAGTGATGGGCACAAAACACACCACCCCAGGTGTTTCATGGAACAGCAGCGGATATTAGATTCAGTCTAGACATCTGTGTACGGGCTTCACAAGAGGCAGGGACTTTAGACTACAGGATGCTCAGCTATTTTCCTGCCTAATGCTGGAGAGGACTCTGTCTTGAGGCAGACATAACTAAATGTTTAGGAATATGAAGGGTGGTGACATTGCTTGAGAAAATAATGAAATAGGTAATAAGGAAGTAAGACCAAGTAGAAACAGGTAACGTATCAAATCCAGATGATTCCACCAACTTGGAAGAGCACAGAGGAATATGTTTATAAAGCCTTGCTCATGAAAGCAGGTAGTGCCAGAGACTTAAGGCTGGCAGATTCAAGTGAATAATTTCTGCATATAAGCAGACAATCATTTTCACAACAAATATTATAGTCTTACTGTCAATTCTCTCTGCTATTGCAAAATGTCTCCCATTATCTGGCAATGGATAGTTCTTGAAAGACACTTTGAGACCTGAAACATTTTCCAGGTCTACTGCCATTCATTCAAACATTGATATTGTTAAAAAAAGTATCAATTTCACCCTACTTATGTAGGCTCATGTTACATAGAATCTAATTGTTTTTCTCTCCTAATCACAGGAATCATTCCAGGCAATGGGAAAGTGGAAGTTACTGTGAAATATTCCCCACTTGAGTATGGAACGGCACAAATGACGATGCAGTTACGGATTTCACAGTTTCGCTCAAAACCCTACGTATGTGTATTCACAGGAACATCGACACCACATCTGGGTCTAATGTATGTGTGGCTGACTGATCTCTGGATGGTTTTGCCCAGTGCTGAAAAATACCTATGTAATAGGATTTCATGCAATTTTGCTGTAATCACTTTAAGCATTTGTATCTGTAGAGGCTTAAAATGCACTAATGCAATTCGGCTGTTAATACATGTAACTACTCTCTTACATCATTTATTCAGAATGCCCTTAATCTGTTTGAAGTGAGACTGTACCAAAATAAAAACAAGTGAGAAGCTACATATCCTTAAAGCAGTGTCGAGCATCCTCAGCTTCTGTCACGCCTGCTGTATGCTAATTGCTGAGGCCTTGCAAGATACAGGGGGTTTTGAGCAATAAGGTCTTTTGGGTGGTACTTATTTTTTTGTGAACTTTGAAGATTGGAAAGTTGGGTTTCAGTTGTAATTTGGGAGACAAATTTCCAGTCTCCTTGTGTATTTAAAGGAGATGTAAATGCAGGTATTAGACTTATATGCCATTTACAGAGTACTTATAAGAGTGACATCTGTCCTTCTGACACCTAGAAAAGAACATTTTGACAAACAACAAAGTCGTCCAGATAAAAAAGCTGCATCTGCAGGAAAATCCATGGTGTGGAGAAGAGGCCAATCCAGCCAGCCACAGTCAAGGCCTATTCAAAAAGTGAAGGTGTGAAGAGATAATAATCACAAGTATTTTTCTGGGCTGAACATCTTTCTTGTTTCTATTTCTTCCTATTAATTCATATCTCGTAGGAAACAATTGAATACCAGAACCTGATATTCCCCACCGACTTGTCAAATCCATATGCTGTAGCTACTGTTTTGAATCAGGAACCAGGCAAATTGAAGATTAAGGACTTGAAAGAAGGTAATATAATTAAGCAGCATAGACTTGGTCTTACCATTATTTGTAGGTTTCTGATGAGGAACTCAGCTTCAGAATTGCTAAGGTGATGTGACTGTAGTTTCTATAAGAAATCTCACCTTAGCTTTATGTATTAATGAGTTCAGTTATAATAATGGTTGAATTTCTCGATTAAAAATTCAATCTAGTTGGAGGTGTGATACAGCTTTCTGATATTGTTACAGCCCTTTGCCAAGGCAGAGAAGGGCTAAAAACAAGACAGATGAAGGAAGCCATATTTCAACTAAAAGTCAAACAAAATATTCAAGAAGAGGAAGCAACTCATCTGAAGTTGTAAGTGTTGGTTAACCACATTAACAACAACGGGATTTGCTTAAATAAAGCCTATATGAATGATGTATGCAATAGCCACTAGTGCATAATGCTGCCATTCCATGTCCTGACTGGTTTGTTTTACAGCTAAGTTACTGTCAGTTTACTTTCATTTTTTTTTCTCTCCTGCCTAAGAGCAGTCTCAGTTGTAATCCATACAAGTACCACATGAGGTCTTTAATTGTGTTATGGTTGCATTCAGAAAGAAACCTGCTGAAAACCTTGTTCACCTAACCTTGTTCTCAGGCATCTCATCTTGTGCCCTTAATGGCAAAGAAAGCTTTTGTCATGGTTGTCAAGAAATCAAGGCTAAAAAGTATAATGGAGTGAACAGAATTCCACACGTAAATGAAATGGTGTAAAGCAAAACACATAGTCATGTGTGTAAGCACAAGGTGGTTTCATTTGCAGTCCACAGATCTGCTCTTATGCTGAGTATTATGGACCCCTAGACACCTTAGGAAGAGCAGAACAAGTCTGTTAGCCTTAAAATAAAGCAAACTGTGCATTAAGCAAAGCATTTTTCTCGCCTTTGCTGTAAATGCAGGCAAGTTCATAAAGGCAAGGATCCAATATCTGTGGAATTCAAAAAAGAGATTATGGAAAGCCGACAGAGGGAAGAAGAGCAATACAAGGTTAGTCTTTGCTGTTTTTTCTATAAAATCAAAAATCAAATTTATACTATCAGATTATGCATTGCACTACTGAATTGTATCAAGCTCTCTAGGTCTTCAGTTTTTCTTCATACATCAATGCAAACCTGTACCAGCTGTACTAGTTATTGCAGTTATATCTTTATTATGCCTGTGTATCACAGTTTCTGAGGTGGTTTTGTCTTGGAGGTAGACAGAGGGAAGGGTAAGTTATTGATGGATATGTAACTAGATACTTGCCCAGCCTAGCAGATTCACACTCAGCCACCCAGCCACATCACCATGCAACATTGCAACGTAATCCTGTCAGCACCGTGGCTGCTGCAGCCTTCTGTTTATATTGTACCTCTCTGAAGAATTCATGTCTTGAATGGCTCACAGTCAGTACTGTGAGCTACACCCAGTCAGTACTCTCATGCAGAGCCATGGGGAGATAATTATTCAGGTTGTTCTTCTACACCTTCACCCTCCCTCACTGGTTTCTCCCAGTCATCCCAGACTGCAGCTCGTCTTCCATGGGGTAACAGCAGCAATACTTGATGGCAAAAAATATTTTTCCCCATGTGGCAGAGCCCTCAGGGACAGGTGGGTCTTGTCCCCCCTATCCTGCCTCCTGGGTATTTAAGTAGCTTCTGACATCCCAAGGAGCTGTTTATGGGAGTAAAATTATTTATAGATAGGGTAAAGGCCTAACTTATACTCTGAATTAGGCACTGTGAAGTAATTCAAGCATTATATTTAATACTAACAAAGGAGGAAGTGAGTAAAAAGGATCTAAATTGTGAGATTGTTGTATCATGGAATTAGGTGTATGTTAAGTGTTTAGAAACATTTATTTACTTACCTGTTGGCTGTGGCCATAGGGGCTGGTTTCACAGTTGCCTCCATGACTTTCTGACAGAGGTTCATGCTGTCAGTTTGTTCACCTTGAGCATCGTTAAGCCTCACAGAGTATTTATTATCCCTCCGTCATTTGCCTAACTGCCCACTATGTTGTACAGCCTGGGAGTGGCTGTCCTGGAGCCTTTTAACTGGTCTGTCTTCCATTGTACTAACTAGAACCTCAGTCCGTGAAAATCATGGGAATTTCACTTGGCAAAATAACCCCAAGCACTTTGTTTAAGACATAATAGTATCCTGGAAATAAAACAACAGGTAAGTAGGACGGGGATGGGAGAGACACAATGAAAAGAAGCACTGGTATTCACCCAGCGTGCCAGAACACTTTGAGAGAGTCTCAAAGAAGTGAAGTGATATCAGTAGTAAACTGTTCCACACATGAACAGATTGAAGAGCTGACACCATTGGAAACCACATCAGAGATGTTCACAGGACAGAGGAGAGCTGCAGGAAATTTCTGTAGCACTGTCATCTGGGAAGATGTCTTCAGGTGCTGACTTACAGTGTTGGTTCTGTAACCCCTGGCTGATTCTGGCTGTACAAAGCAGACTGTGTTTCATTAGGGTAGGGATCTGATTGAAACTCTGACCCAAAATGATGTTATTTTACTTTGTTTGACTTGCTCAAGGGTCACAATAATGGCTCCTAGAAGGGAATGAAGTCTGTGTTTTGTCAAACACCTCCAAAATGTTACATTGTAAGTGAGTTCAACTACTTGTAAAGGAGAAGAGAATTCGCTGGATGCTTTGTACTAATGTGATTGTTCTTCTTGGTGACAAATTAGATCCAAAGAGGAGATCCCATCATAGAACAGGAGTTTCAAAGGACCAAAGTAGAAGTTTCTTTCAGACGTGTTACCCGGCTTGTTGACCAGGTTTGCTTTTAAGTTATTATCACCTGCTCTATGTTATTATCACCTACTAACCATACAAACAGCCGTAGATTTTTGGCACTGAATGCTTTTCCTCCTAATAGGCCCATTTATGTGTCAGTGTCTTAAGTCATTTTCTGATGATCTAGTATGAGAGGCAAGTGGAAATCTGCAGGCCTCACCGGAGATTCACATTGCTTGTTTCTGAAAGTTCTCTCAGCAGTAGCTTTCTCATGCCAAAACATAAGGTTAAGCATATCACAAGATTTGCAACCTTTACCTGCAGGTCACATTGACAGGAACCTTCCTGGTACTTAGATTTTTTTGTCCTTCTCAGTGGTGTGAGGTACTTCCTAAGATCCATTTCCTAGCATTGTTGGGAGCTTTGTTTAATAGTTACCCTGCTACTGAAGGACCTTTGAATGTCAGCAGCACAAAGGATCCTTGCTGCCTTCATCTTAAGGAACATAATAGCTGTGGCAGTTGGTCCTTTGCTGTATTCTTACACCTGTTACAAAGTGCTGAAAATTGGGGCATGGAGTTGTGTGGAGTTGGTGTTCTGAGGACCTTCCTAATCTAAACGTTGGTTGAGCAGCTGCCCTCCTTTTGAGAGGTACTGTGCTCGGGGGCCACTGGAGCCTTTTCTAGTGCCACATTTTTCTGTACATCAATTGAAGACTGAGGAGGAGATTAATGCATCAAGAAAGAGATTTACTTGTGTTCAAAGAGCATTCCAACAATTTAAGGTGTTAAATATAGAGACATCACCTCTGTCTCAAGAGCCAGAGATCACTAGGTGTGGGGAGGTTATTCTGGGGAATTAACACTCTGAAGTTTACCTTGGTCTTCCACCCGTCTGTGGGTATGTGCTATCAGCAATTGTTGGAGACAGGGTACTGATTTTGCTGGGCCCCTGGTCTGAGCCCTTACAGCTATTCCAATTTCACATCTGTGCAAGATGAAGTCTGTTCTCAGTACAGACCTACTCCATTCCCTCCACTGTCTGACTACCCTTATTGCACTTAAGTCATAGTATGTGGCTGTCCACACATTTATGTGTGGATGCAGACCATGCTACCTTATCTCTGCATTCCCCATACTGCACCTGCAAATACTTGGTGATTACCTCCCATTAAGCCCTGCAGTGAAGGCTTGTGATTAAATGCCAGTACTGCGAATGTTTTCACTTTCAGTGTTTGGAAATAACACATGGATTCAGGCCAAGGAATGGCTTGGGCTGGGGGAAATTCCTCCCTTGTCTAGTTGTAAAAGGGCTGTCCTTGTTCTTTTTCTTTTCTTTTTCTTTTTTTTTTTTTAAATACCATACAGCGTCCAGGTGTCCATCCCACATTTGACTTGCTCTGTAATGACCCTTGGGACAACAGAAACAGGATGTTGAGGAAATTCCAACAAGCAGCATACAAGGTAACGTGAACAACTGAAATGCAGAGTGATAGCATGACCCTTTGGAAATGGCACTAAAGAACATGCAAAGAGCACATAAGCAGTCTTCACAGCTAGCCAGGGATTTGATAGTTTGATAAATATGTCCATAATTCACCAGGAAATAATTGTCTGGCCTAAGTTTTGTATTCAGCTGATGCTTCTGCTGGTGCTTAGTATTGCAATCAATACTAAACAAATACAGATAAATTTAGAATAAAAAAATACTTTTGTGCAAAAAAGAGATTTCAAAATGCATCTTGAATACTGTGCCCAGTTTTAGGTCCCTAGTTCAAGACAGGCATCGATAAGCTGGAATGAGTTCACTGTAGAGCTACCAAGATGGTCAGGGTCTGGAGTAATCACTCTTCGAGGAGACTATGTGGGGGCACACTCAGCCTGGAGAGGGAAAGTGAGGGGAGAGAGCAGCACCTTCCAGCACGTCTGAGGACGTTATTGATTATGGAGCCAACATCTTTGCAATGATGCATGGTGCTTGGGAAGCAATGGGCATAAGTTCAAGTAAGAGAGGTATTGACTGTATATAAGGAAAGCCTTCTTCATCATGAGGACAGTCAGTCACGGCAGTAGGTTGCCCAGAGAGATTGTACAGTCCACATCCTTGGATGTTTTCAAGACCAGACTGGATAAAGTCCTGAGGAACCTGGTCTGGTCTCATCACTGACCTTGCTTGGAGCAGAAGGCTGGACTAGCCCTCCTAAGATCCCATCCAACCTGGGAGCTAAAGGGTAAATCAGTAAAATCACTTATCTCATTGGGTCTAAATATTACCTTGCATCTCCACTGCTCATTTCCCAGTAAATCTAAGTGCAGCAAGCAATATAGAAATTTCCTGCTCTCCTAGTATCCAGTTTTGATATTCTTCTCCAATCTATTCATTAGGCTCAATATGGATGTCCTGAAATGGCATGTTCTTTCATGTACTGCACAAATAAGGAGGTGGCTAGATGGCCCCTTCTGGTATTAAAACCTAGGACTCTTCATTGTTACCCTGTGATATATGGCACTAGGTGAATTGTACAGTGCAGGTTCCTACTTCTTCTCCTCATTCACAGACACAAGTGATCAACTTGTTTACCCGTTGTTAAATCTGTATAAGCCAGTAGACACAGCTGAAGAATTAGGATCTAGCCAAAAAAAGTCTCATTAACATGTAAGACTAGATGAAAATTTGAACTGTTTTTGTTGTGTAGTGTCACTGTAGAGTTGAGATCCATTCTGCATCTCTCCTTCCTCATATTCTCCTTCCTAAACAGAAAACCATAGTAAAAATTCTGAAATAGAGATGTCTGAGTGAGCTCTGTAGAATAAATACAGTTGTATATATATTTCTATGGCTATAAATCTTAGAGTGTTCAGCTTTATATTAAACATTAAAATCATTCCTTCAGATTGTGATTCAGATTCGGCTAAATCGTTTACTGCTTCTGTTCCGTGGGCTAACCAGAAAAGCTGGAGGTTTGGAGGAAGGCTCTGTGTCTGGTAAGGAGTAGAAGAACAAGTTGATATTTTGACCACGAATGATGATAATTTGGAATGTACTGCAGTGTGTCAGGTGCATTACATATATACTGATATGTAAATGTAAAGATGGAGTCCCTACAAAAGAGTCTTCAAGTTTTTCATGCGCACTATTTGCCAGATTTAAAAAAATGTGATTAACTCTTCTTAGGAGCTCTGCATCTTATCTACTTAATAACAAGGCAGATGTGAATGCTCCATCATTGGAAGTCATCATTTAACAGTCATAGAAGGAAACTGGCCTTGGATGGGAGTCACAGTTGGTTATACTGGGGGCAGAAGATATTTTGGGTATCTTATTTCCCACTCCTTCACGCGCACCCAGTACGACAACTGCTGAAACACCTTTCCATATCAGGCTTTTTCCTGCTTCTGCAAGTAGGCATTTCTAATTCCGAGTATGCAGAAGCTGCAGGGGTGCTTCAAGTAGAAGGCAGTTCGTGTAAGAGAGGCCTTCTGACTTGTCTCTGCCATGCTGAGTGGAATGAGGTAGAGGACCATGCTGGAACGAGAGGGCTGTAATGTCCTCTTAGAAAAGGGGCGATTAAATCTGTCTGCTAGTCAAGGTATTGTGCCTGTTGTCCTGTAGATGTGGCATTTAAAACCTGTAGAAAATACTATCTTTTTATATTAAATGGCTAGACACAACCTGTCTTAGGAAGATGTTAAATATATTTTGTGGTTTGATTCTATTTTTGAAACAGCATGTTAATATACATTACAAAATCTTAATATTTGCTTTCCATTCATGATAGAAAGCAGGAGTTTCAGCAAACCAGAGGCAAGTGAAGAATGTAAGGCAATTTCTTCCAGCATATCTGAAGATCGTATATTGCCTTTTGAATTCCCCTTTTCCAGTTCCCACGAATTTTACCGCGATTTGGTATGTATAGTAACTAAAACGGTAGCCAACACTCAAGACAGAATTTTGTTGAAGTCATTGGCCCCAGGCCTGGTACTGCCTTTATTAAAATTTCACAATATGACTGGTGTTCTGGGATTCCCACAAATTAATTCAGGACTTCAGATTTGCTAAGGATGATGCTGAAAACAACAAAAAAATCTTTGCATTCTCTTACTTACATTCTAAAATTCTGAGCAATACATTAATGATCAGAGTTAATTAGCATCCACGATTTTGCAGAAGAAAAGAAATTAAAAGTAACTGAAATGCCAAAGTCCAAGAAAGGACAGGAGAAATATCAAACAAAATGTTTGCGTAATTATTTCCATATGTTTTCAAGTAGCTGTGCTGAAGGACTGGTGCCAATGAAGAAAAAAATGCCCACTATATTACTTGGTTTTAAATACTGTTTTCTTTCAGGCACCTGATGCTCTTGGCCCAGTTCCTATTCACCCTGTAGATGTGAAAGTCAGACACATTCTTCCTTTCTATGACTTGAAGGTGAGTCAGAACAGGTCCCTCAGCTGTATCATGTTTCTGTCTTTCACCAGTCCGGTTAGATATGTTTCCTGTCTGATTCAGTGACTCCATTGTTCAGCTCAGTAGAAATGTTACCTTAATATGGCTGTGTGATCAGCATGCTTTTACTGAAAACAAATCTCACCTGTTTCCATAAGGAACAAGCTTATAATCAGCAACAGTCCCCTCTCTCCAAACAGATTATAGAATCATAGAATCACGGAATGGTCTGGGTTGGAAGGGACCTCACAGACCATCTAGTTCCAACCCCCTGCCATGGGCAGGGACACCCTCCACTAGACCAGGTTGCCCAAAGCCCCATCCAACCTGGCCCTGAACACTACCAGAGATCCAGGGGCAGCCACAGCTTCTCTGGGCAACCTGTTCCAGTGCCTCACCACCCTCACAGGGAAGAATTTCTTCCTAACATCTAATCTAAATCTCCCCTCTTTTAGTTTAAACCCATTACCCCTTTTCCTATCACTCCCTGACCTTGTAAACAGCCCCTCTCCAGCTTTTCTGCCCCTTTAGGTACTGGAAGGCCACAATTAGGTCTCCCTGGAGCCTTCTCTTGTCCAGGCTGAACAACCACAGCTCCCTCAACCTGTCCTCGTAGCAGAGGTGCTCCAGCCTTCTGATCATCTTTGTGGCCTCCTCTGGACTTGCTCCAGCAGCTCCATGTCTTTCCTGTACTGTGGACCCAAGAGCTGGACGCAGTACTGCAGGTGGGGTCTCACAAGATGAATCACCTTTGCCAAAATTACTGTAACTCGAACAACAAAATCCTTCCATGAATGAGGATACTGCATTCCTGCATGCCACACAGTTTTTCCTTTGATTTTAGAGTTTTATAGAAGTGACATTATAAAAGTGTCCTAATTTTAGAAAGTAATGGAAATCTTCTGTTTATTTCACATCCAGTTCTGCATGCTTAGTTCCTTCATTCCTGCATAGGAAATGCAAACATCTCATTCTGGAAATACATAATGTTTTTTCAGCTTTATGAGTACAGAAATATCTTTTTCTCTTGACTTCTAAACACTTTTTTCCCAGTTTTTGAATAGGAAAAGATCAAATTCTGCACCCCATCAAGGTAAAAATATTTCCTCAGGTTCAAATCAACGCAGATTTTGGCTCAATGTCCACTTCCCTTTTTTTTTCAGATGGTTTAACATGTCTGGAGGCTTTCTTGTAGTGTCTTTTGCCCTTATTACACATTGATTCATCTAGCATATTACTTAACACAGCTTTTCTCCACCCCATTAAGTTCAGTATATTTGATCAAGAACCTGTTAAATCCATGATCTTTCATAAAAAATCAAGAATGGAAATATTCCTTTATGCACTCATTCAGCTTGTCCTGGTGAAGTGTGGCTTCTCAAAGTTTTGGTCGTATACCCTGTTCCAGAATATTGATCCAAGTATCTTTTACCACAGAGATGTGATATGTCCGTGATAAAGCAGGAATGTTCCATTCCATCCATGGGTTACTCAGAAGTGATTATTGTAATTTCCTGCAGCACACCTTTTTTTCTTTTTACATAGGTTCCCCAGCATTTCAGCATTATGAAGTATCAGCCATTTTGTACACACTATGCAGCCACAAGTTACAAACCTCGAAAACTTTCCCGGCCACTGAGGCAGGGAGCCCAGGTAACAAGTCATCTCAAGTACAAATTTTACTGAAATTGCTCCCAACTTCATATTTCTACAATTATTAGATTAATTTTCTCTCCACGTTTTATACTAAAAGGCTTACTGCACTCTACAAACCTTTGATGTCTCTGTTTTTCAAGGATGAGTTGATTCAAGTAGTTGCTTCTCCTGAGGGGCAACTTAACCTGGTCTCCCAGAGGATGGATTTTCACAAACCATCCCCAGAAGAAGTAGCAGAAAGGAATATCAGCCTCTTAAAACTGGTTCCACCCCAAGCTTTAGTCTACCCTACACAGAGCAATCCACTTCGCATTTTTGTAAGTAGAAGTTGACTTCCACAAGGAACTTAGAAAAGGAGGGGAAAAGGTGTTTGTTTCATCAGAAGCCTGATGTGGATTTGGTGGGCAATTCTCTTACTAAGATCAGTATATAAAACTATCCAGAGTGAGAGTAGTCCTTCAAGGTCCAAGCCCTGGTGGGCAGGAGTCACAGAGCTCATCTGGCTGAGAGGAGCACCACTTCACCTTAAGGTGAAATTTGTTCAATTTAGGACAGGGATGATAAGTCAAAGTTGGCAGTGATGGCAGAGAACTGGACATCCTTCCAGTCTCACACTCCACAAATGGTCACTGATCCCTGGATTCCCTGGAACACCAGGGGGTCCCTCCCTTCTTTTGTTTCCCCATTTGGATGTTAGAAGTAAAGCCATGATCTTGGCATCTCAGTCCTTCTATAACCTCATGCTCTTGCCCAGGTAGGTAGGACAGGTGCAGTCGTTCCCTTCTGTTCAGCTAGGGAAACGCAGTTCTGCCTGATCCTTAGGTAAACTGAGAAAAGTGAAGTCAAGCTCTATGCTCCCATTATGTCTTGCTGCCTTAGACTTTCCAGTAGTTCACACAGCATCCCAAAACCACATTTCCAAATTCCTAAGCACAGAGATTCAAAAAATCACAACCACGTGCCTGGGAGGATTTTATGTTACCTAATTGTCATGTAGATTGTGCTACTCAGCACCGACTACAGAAGATATTTCCCACACACTGCAGCACAGCCTGGAGGTCCCCGAGGTGTCTCTGAGCAGGCAGAGACAGCTGTATAGCTCAGTGAAGTGCTGCACGTGGGTACAGGCAGCATGTCCAAGCCACCATGGCACCATGCCTGACTTGGGTGGCTCTGTCTTTCAGCATTACTCAGCTGCAGTGGCCCAGAGCCCAGTGTGCTAGTCTGGTGGTCTTGGCATAACATATATGGTATAGGCTTGTCCTCACTGCATGTGTCCGGGACTCTGGTGGAGTTACTGATGCGCTCCTCTGTGCATCTCTTTAATCCCTCTGTCATGTCCATGTAAGAGCCAGGCACAGCCTGATCCCACACTACCCAGCACTAGACTTCATTCAGAAACAGATGCTGGTGCAGTGAAATAGATGGCAAAATGCTCACTAGCTTCCACCACAGTGAGGCCAGTTCACATTCTTGGATTCTGAGCTGTCCAGAGAATCAGCAATGGATTTTGGAGTAATCAGGCAATAATTCTTCCTTCTGAACTCGGAAACAACACCTAAATTGCTGCATTTTAGACAGCAGAGCACCAGGCAGATTATGGGTCCGTGATGAGGGGAAGAGACAGAAAATGAAGAGTCACACCAAACAGAACAGTCACAATGAGACAGAGGTGTGAATCTCGGGAGACTACATTAATTGTAAGAACTGAATTTTCAAAAATTTAGTTCTTTATGGTGTTCAGAATTATTTTTTAAAATAATTTCTTCTTCGTTCTTAGAACCCTACTCCAGGATTAGTTCCAGTTTTACCTCCTTTGGCCTATTCTGAAACAAATATTGAATATCATCTTTGTCCTCATCCAAAATATACCTTTACCAAGGAATGCCCCAAAGGATCCAGTATTCCAGTCACACAAAAGAAATTTCTGCACCACAAGGTATGGCCTTTTGGATTTATTGTACAAATACCTGGCTTGAGGATGTTCCTGCCGAGAATTTGCTCCAAGGAATCAAGAAGGAAGATGAAGAGTTATCCTAGAAGACATTTGCAAATATAAATTATGCATACACCTAAATAGTACATGGGTCAGAATAATTTGTTCTTGTTAGGCTGTATCCATGTCTATTATTTATCCCCAAGTATGTCTCTGCTCTTTCTTTCTTTTCACTGTCCATTGCATTTTCACGACCTTGCAGTGGAGGAAGCATCTTTTAAATATGGAGAACTGCAGCTCCACAGATTCGGTTCTCAGCCAAGAAGTCAGATTTTTCTGTCCTGCAAGCCTCTCTCTCCACTGCATTATGTATTAGAGGTCTGATTGCTGTAGCACTTGTCATTTCAGGAAGTGATTTGTGAAGTAATGGAATGGAGAAAATTCTTGCCAGTGGTGTATTCCACTTTTTCTAACACCCCCACATTGACAAGTACAACACCTAGGTAAGAAAGAATTGCAGTATACAGTCCCTCTACCCTGCACCAGGTTCTGCTTTCTGTAACTACATTGACCAGTAACTAGTCCCACAGATGAAAGGGGGCCTACAAGTGGACTTAATTGCTGCTCAGAAATGCAAAACCAATAGGGAAAACCCGTACTAACCTCCTGGAAGGGTGGTTTAGGAACAGTGTCATCAGAGGAAATACCTAGCCCTGGAAGGAGAGTTCCACTCTGGACTTTCAGTGGCATCTCTCCTGAATGCTTTTTGATTCAGTGCCAGAAGAGCATGGGAGGTACAAACTCTGTCTGTCCTGCAGAAGTGTGAACAGTAAAACCTTTAACATATGGGCACCTGCACTCAGGGGTAGCCAGATCTCTCAGGCTCACGTTCTCTCATATCACAGCAGTTTCTGGTGTACTCAGATTTTCCAGGAATATTTAAAAGTACGTCATCATTGTAACTACAACTACTGTGAAGCTTCAAAATGTAAGCATCGAGTGCAGTGACTCTCTGTCCATCTTTAACTAATTCCATTTCCATCACAGGGATCCTTACAGTTTAGATATGCTTCCAAGAGATGTACCACCAATGTTGTATGACTTACCTGAGAGAGACAGGGAGAACATAATTGACCTGTAAGTTTCTTCCCTATTTTGTATTCAGTGTGATTGATTATGTCTTAATCACTACTATGGTTGTGTCTAAACTCATCCCAAGAGAGGGGAAAAGGAAAAAGCACAAAGTCCATCTTGCATAAAACTTTTTTTTTTCCTAAAAAATACTTTTAAAAGGATAAAGCCCAATTGTTCGTACTAATTTTCAGAGAGACAGATGAAACTGAGTTCAAAATGATTCTTACTCCAGAGATGGTGAGAGCTGAATTTCCGCAAATTGAGCAGACACTCTCGGAAGACAGCAAAGAGAAATCAGCAAAAGAAGAAAGGTAGGTGCAATTTGAAATTAGGGGAGAGGAATGGGAAGGAGTCTGAAGGCAAACATCCCCTTCGGAATTATGTAGAAAGTTGTACAGAGCTGCTCTAGGGGCTCCATCATGAGTGGGGTGCTGATCTGGTACTTTGAGCAAATTTGCATTGCAAATGTGATCTCTGGATTGGACTTCAGAAAGCAGCTCTGAATGTGACACACTGGTCTGGATGTCTGACTTCAGTTTTATCAAAATGATCTAACTCTTGAAGCAGTTTTCTTGCCTTTGCTGAGATATTCAATGTTCTTGGACCAGTGGCGTTTCCTTTTTAGGGACCCTTTTGGTTAGGAATTTATTAATGCTGGCAGAGGAATGAGCCCTTAGAATTTCCCCTTGGCATGGTGCTTTTTTCTCAGTCCCTTCCTAGGAGTGAGTCACATTTGCTCTGCTGTCCGAACTTCACACTTCACCAACATGCATTGTGTTTCGGGCATACAGCACAGCACCTAAAATAACTTGCATTCATAAACACAGAATTACCTGCTCCCTAACCTGTTGTAAACTGGCCACGGTAAGGGCCAAATTCTGCCTTTGGTCTCCAGTGTTATCAAGCCAATGTCCTGAGTTTGCAGGTCAATGGAGAAAACTTGAAGGGGAACCTGAGGACAAGGAAATCTCTGAGGGCCAAATGGGTCTCTGATGGGGCTGATGGTTACCACCATTTTTTCAGAGCGGCATTTCAGAACTGCCCGGCAGTTCTGTAGAGCTGGAAGCAGAAGTGGATGCACTGTGTGAAACTTGGGGGTATGTGATGTTGCAGGAAGGATGCAAGGATGTGTATGAGCTGGGAAGTGGGACATGGCGGGCAGTGGGCTTGAGCAGCAGGCACTGTGGGTAAGATAAGTGATTGCAGAGCAACACAGGAGATTGGGCTGAGTTCTAACCCTGTGTTTTCACAGGTACCTGGTGTGACTTGGAGCGAGTGAATTAATCTTTCCGTCCAACAGTTTCCCCTCTTTAAATTGGTCAGGATGTGGCTTAGCTGTCAGGATGTGCAGAATAGCCTGGAACTTTCAGAACCATTAAGAGATTTGCATGTCTCATTTTCTTTACTTTTCGAGGGAATTTATTTGATTGACATTCAAATCCTGTGCAACTTTAAAACAGTTCTGCCTATTATGAGCTCTCTGACAAAACACCGATTGCTGTATTGTGATTACTACAGCATTGATTGAAAATAATTTGCAGTGAAAACGTGGGTGTGTCTGACCCAGTGCCACTTCTTGCATTCTATGACACTATTTGTCAGAACATGGGGTTTTGGGATAGCTTCTGTAACTAAAGAGTGATTTCTTCTCCACAGTGATACAGGGCTGCATGGTGCTTTTCCTGGGTAAGTAGTTTTATAACCATAAGGTTCTTTCTTTTTGAAGTTTTAGATGTTTTCTTCAAAAATGAAAATACTTTTCTATATTAAATACCTCTGAGTATTGATATTTACTTGTTGAAGCTTTTTCTCTTTGTTTGGCTTTGTCAAGAGGGGAACAAAAATTTATTCACAAACAATGAAGTTCCGATCCTTTCTTTTGTCACTGGAAAGTTCTTTGTTGTTATCGATGGCGTGGTGTTTCACTAGATGACAGAGCATACTTTGCTCCTCTACAGCAGTTTCAGCATTTTATCCTTAAGGCAAATCAGTTTTTCATGTGGATGCTCTTGTTCTGCCATTACAGCATATGCTCCTTCATAGATAAAATGTAAAACTCAGTCTAGTATGTGCTTACCAATCAGACAGTTAGCTTTTCTAATTGGCCAAGCCAAGAGTGAATGTTTTTTTCACAGTTTCACTCCTTTTCCAGTTCTGCGTAGGTAATGGAACACCCTCTGTGTTCGTTATAAAAATGAGTGAAATTATGTGTGAGTGTATCTTTGGTTTTGTCAGCATTCCTAAGTAGCTCCCCTGGCTATTATAAATACAAATGACTTTTTAAACTTCTTGCAGAGACCTGCACAACCATCCAGATGGACAATTTCAACCCCAAAACAACGAGCTCAGAGCGAAGGTTCAAAAACATGTGGAGAAAATGAAGCTGAAAGCACTTAACAAAACCCTTATTTTGGGATAAGGGTAGTTTTACAAAGTCCATGGTTTGGCACTGCTTATCTTGTTAATGCTTGAGGCCTCCTGTGTCCCAGCTACATGTACTTATCGTTCAGTGAGGTCAGCAACTTGTTATGCAAAGAGAAGAGAACCACCAGTAATGCCACATCTGTCAAGGACTCTCACTGTGACCATTACTCCAAATTGTAATTGCTCTAATGAGAATCCTCAGCCATGTACCTGCTCATTTTGTCCTGGTGTGAAAGACCAGAAAACCTCAATACTACCATGTAAATAGTTTGGTAATTAATTTACAGCCCACTGTTTTCAAATAAAATGTGAAAAGTCCTCATGACCAAATTCTTATGATTTTGGTTTTTTTTTAGTTACGACCTGTCCTTGAATCTTTGTGGGTAAGTCACTAAGTCTCAGACTTGACTGTAAATCATAGACTTGAGGCTTTTAATGAAAGGGAAGACTTGAACACAGTTACTGTCCACAAAGATAATGTCAAAAGAGATTTTATTAGTTGTTCAGGGGGGTAATACAATGCACAGCTCTCTTGGCAAAAGGGTGCATGATTTGAGCAATGAACTCAGAGCCTCATGAGAGACCTGTAATCCTCCGGGTGTATTTGCTAGGAAAAGAGATTTCTCAGCATACCACCTTGTCACCAACTTTCGTGTGAGCAAGCTGGACATCAGACAAAATTCGTTTTATCCATAGTGAGTTGATGGCTCATTTTGAAGAGCGGTTGAAGCTATTTGTGCTGAAAAACACATATCTTCTATACTAAAAGGCATGGAAAATGCAACAATGCATACTGTATTCCTAGGAGCCATACTTCTTTCCAGACGTACTTAAAACCCCTAAGAAAATTTGTTTGTTCCAGAGAGAAGATCAGTGTAGACACATTCTCAAAAGCCCAGGGAGATAGAAAATGGGGAAGCAGGGTGAAAATAAAGCCTCAGAATAGCCCGTATTATAGCTACATGCTCTCTCTGCTTACTTTCAAGAAATAAAAAGCTGTTAAGTTTCTAAGTGTCTAATCAGCAAGGGATTGTTCAGAATGCAGGTCTGGTTATCTGCAGAGTTTCTCTGACTACAAACAACTGCTTAAATATGTACACATTGCTTTTTTTTTCTGCAAGTCTGAGGGAAGCAGTTGGTCTTTTAAGAGGCATGCTGAGACTTGAGCATGTTTCTTGACATGACCATGACAAAAATGTTCTCACAGTTTACAGTGAAAGCATTCACAGTTCATAATTCACAGTTTAGGTTAAATCAAGCGTAGATAGTTCTTAGGAACTGTTATCCATCAGTTAAATTTCAATGTCTCGTGAAGATGGAGTTCCGAAACAATGGTGATTAACCAAAATTGATCTCTTTTTTTAATACAGTTGCATCCTCTTTCCTGCCTTCTCCTCCAGAGTCTCCTGGTTATCCCAATGGAACTTAGTCATGCTTCTCCATTCTCCAGTGGTAGACACCAGCCCTCGAAGAAATGAACCTCCTTTCTATTTAAGTGATCCTCCTTTCTGCATTTTAAGGCTTTTGTGGGCCAGGTTTCAGTGTGCAGAGAAGGTAAGAAAAAGATGCTACCTTGCCATAAATTATTCCTAAAATACAAAGGCACTGTTTTAACAGGTAGCAATGCACAGACCTCTGTGCATTAAATCTCTCCAGGATACCTCATAATATGAAGTTAACTCTTCTCAAGGTGATAAGCTATCAGAGGCAATCCAGCTGTGTCTAAGAACACAAAATTTGGCTAAATCATTAGAAGTCTTAGACTTTCATATATGAGGCCACTTAAGTATTCTAGTAGACTACAGAACACTTTCAGAAATAGGATATAAACTATAAGAATTATAATATGCAGTTGCTTCTATGCCTGTACAGTGTTTCATGAAAAAGTCTGAGTTATTCCAGAAAATAAATCACAAGAAAAAGGAATGATGTAATGGAAATTGGCTTTTGGTGTAACATTACCCAGTGTACTGGGATATTTCTGACAGTTGTTTTTATCTGGATTATCATTTATAATGTACTGAACCAGAGCATAAATTCTGGAGTGCACTTTTATGTATAAAAGACATATATATTTATATATATGATATATATATTTATATATATATATTTATATATATGTCTTTAACAGGCTGCTAAGACCTGTTAATAAACACTCAGATGCTTTATAGGGTCTGTTTTAAGGATCAGCCAGCAGGATTCAACAGCAATTGTGTGAAATGGCAACATTTAACATCAGTGCTATTTAAAACAGTGTTTGTGCAAACTTCAGCCTGTTTTCACAAACTGTGGAAAACAGTTTATTAAAGCATCTTTGAATCTGCTTTCTTATGCCTCTACTAAAGATGCAAATCACACTCTTTTGAAGGATGTGTGGGATTCAGTTCTAGATTAGTCCCATGAATGTGCAGATTAAGTTTACATACAGATTGCAAATTAAGATCAATTAATATATATAGCCATATTTCCATACATTCTAATGTTAATTTGTGGGTTAACTTATTTTGGGAATCAAAGGGCTGCATTCTTACTGATTTAAATGGGAAAGTAAGAATATGTAAATTGATATGCAGGATGTGACAAGTTTATTTCCGCTCATTACAAATAAAATTGCTTCTGCTTCCCTTGTTTGGAAGGGATTAATTGGCTAAATGATGATACAACAGTTTTACCAATTAAGATACATCCATCTTGCCTGAAAAAGCCAGTCTTATTAGTAAGGTTAATAAGCACAGTCTCACACTTTATTTTTTCTCCCTTTTATTATATAAGAAATGAGCACTAACATCGAAATCAAATAAAAGTGGATTTTAAAAATGAAGAAAATGTTAATGTTTTTATATGGAAACGATCCATGAGCTTAAGTGCTCAGCAACTGGGTTATTAATCTCACTTACCCATCAAGGTCTTTACAATGTAAATTAATTATATTTTATAAGTAGGCTGGGAGAAAAACAGCATTGTGTGTCTGGGAGAAAACCAGCACTATGTGTCTCATGTACAGAAGGGGGTGAAATTATATTTTTAGCTCATAGGAATAGTTTCATGAACCCCAAACTAAAGAACCCTTGTTACCTTCACATTTGTAATGCAAGGTTCAGTTATTCCAAGCTCCAGCTGAAGTTTTTCTTGTGGTCTGGGTATTTATTTGGTCTCTCTCCTGTGCAGGTTTTATTATGTTTAATAAGAGCTATGCTCACACTGCATTCTTTGCCTTATGGAAACACTGTGAAGGCTTCTCTCCAGCTGTTTAACCATGCAGGATTTTAACTCTTGCTGAGACCACTCCTGCTACTTTGGTTTGGTTGGAATTAGCTGGCAGGTTTAGAATTTATCAGGTGAGATGTACACAGATGGTGTTATTTCCTTAAAAAGCTGGTTAGAGGCAGAGAATAAGGACTTCCCCGTGTAATAGTGTGGGTAAATTTCTTTGTAAATGTGATTGTGAAGTGCTGCTCTGCAATCCGTAAGTGCATAATTCCTACAGTTACTGGAGAAACAGCAAACAAGTCTCGTGCTGAGGCCTGAAAACCAGGGCAACAGAAAAGCCCTGAAAACCAGAGCTGTTGCTTATGTACGTAGGTTTTGCATAGAAGTTATTTTAAAGCAGAATTGGTTTAAAAATTAGTTTTACCTCCTCTGTTTTCTGCTTCTCCTGCTGTAAGCGTGCACACTTGAGTGCCAACAATGGTTGCTTGGAACAAGTCCTCTTCAAGCAGTTGTGGCTAGCAGTACACAGTGATAAAACAGCCTTCTTAAAACCTTTGGGTTGTTTGTTTGGTTGGTTTGTTTTTGGTTTTGTTTTTTTTTTTCTCAAAATGTAAAAAGCCCTCAGAGAGGACTTTTAAAGCAGTGAGCAGTGTCTATAGCTGTTTGATCTGGTGGCATAGGCTTTTCTAGCCTGAGCAAGCTCTTTGACCTCCTCCAGTTCTGCCTGCTGCTAAAGAGTGGTCAGGAGTAGCTGCTTTGGTGTAGGGTTCAGAGAGCTGTCAGGAATACAGTGCTGCAGTTACATACAGTTCTTCTCCAGGCCTGGTGTGTGGTATTGCCACAAGCAGGCTCTCAGCGTGTGTTCAGAAGAGACCTTCTGCTGTTCCCAGGGACGAGCCCCATTCATACCACTCCCACAGACTGAAGGACTTGGTCAAAACTCTCTTGTGATTCTTGATCTTTATAGACATCTCAAGTAACACATGTCATTTCTACAAAGCTAGATTTTGTCAGAAGTCTCCCATAAATATTGCTACACCGAGCCACCCTTTCATTGGCTATGTTTCTGTGTCCTCTATGAAAGTTGAATTAATCAAAAACAAAGCCAGTGCAATATCATGGCAATAACTTCAACCGCAAAAAAAAATCCAAAAATCACATGATTTGGCCAAAAAAAAAAAGCCAGACACATCTGACAGCGCTATCTTGTGCCACTTAACACCTGCAGAAGCTAATTGGTTGTGAGGGACTTCCCAGATTATGTCTGTACGACCACAGCAGGAACTTGAAAATTAAATCAAGCAGCTCCTGAAAAACTCCAGGTGATTTCAGAACACCTGCAGGAAGTATTTTTCCAAAGCACTGGTACATCAAAAAAACAATTTCTGATGAGCTGCTCACTTGTGCCAGGCACTGTTTAGTTCCAGCACATTCACATTTTACTGTCCAAAGGTTGAACTGCATTTAAGGGGATGAGGGCTCTCCAGGGTGAAGAGCAATAGTATGTCCTTCTGCCTTTAAAGAAATAAAATTTCCAGGACCTAATCCTACTGTTAATTGAGCACATTTTTAAATGGTTGCTATTTTTCCTGCTGTTAGAAGGCCTAACTACTTCAGTCAGGTTCTATGAGTTTTTAATTGCACAAGGGACTGAGTTAACAGTGCATTATTTTTAATCAGTTTATTTTATCTGACTTCGGAATTCTGAACCAAATTATACCTCCATCACCAACTAATTACTGGTTCATAATCATTTCACAGTGTGGAGTCTCCAGTAATCCAATATGCATCGCCTACAAATCAACAATGCACTTTGCACCTCAGGGATATTGGTTGTATGCATTGCTGGCTGAGTTTCAGAGCACCAGATGAAGAACCCAAGGCTTATTTCCCTTGAGTTTGGATTTGCATGATTAGTTCTCGGTATGCTACCCTGAAAATGGACATCAAGTATCAAGAGAGTTTGCTTCCCTGCCTCTGAAGCACCTTTCCCTGCAGGCAGCATCTTGTGTCAACAAACGTGCTACTTTGGTAACACAGTAGGGACAGATGTCCCCCACGTCAGCAATCACGGACAGTCATTTGATATACTGGTACAGGAAAACCAGATACACCTCAGCATGCTCAACAGTATTGTTGCTGAACAGTGCCCACCATCAGAGCTAGTAACTGAAAAGCTTCTGATTCCCCTTGTAGCTGGCAGAGCAGGGAATCTCAAATTTCTGAAGTTCGACTCTTCTTGCTAATAACCCCTCCTTGTCAATGCAAGGAGTATTGCCACCCGCTGCCGGAACACAGCATAATCTGTCATTGCTGTTTGATAACACTGTATAACATCTGAAAAGGAACAAAGCAGCTATGTCTGCTATGACAGTAACACCCACCCTGGCCACTCGTTTATCCCTCCGGCAGGCACCTCTCCAGCTGCTTGTATAGAATCACAGACTGGTTTGGGTTGGGAGGGACCTCACAGACCAGCTAGTTCCAACCCCCTGCCATGGGCAGGGACACCCCCCACTAGCCCAGGGTGCCCAGGAAAGCACTCTTCCTCAACAGACCCTTCCTGCTGAAAAGTGCTGACGATCCTACTGGTGTGTTTCGTTCACACCTGCCTTCCAGAAACACAGTGCTGGTATCCTAGTCTTCCCTTTTAATGGGCACCACTGGAAATACTGGTTTATGGAACCAGGGGAATTTCAGTGCCATTCCCAGTGCATCACCCATCATTTTGCTATCAGTCAATTTAGTACAGTCACATTCTTGCCTTGCTAAAAGCAGGTGATAGAGAAGCTGTGAGCTTCTATTCATGGGAGTGATATAAGCATTCACACACTTGCTGGGAGGAGTGACTCAAGCTAGACTGGACAATTTAAATCCTGGTAGCAAAAAAGGCAGGTGTCAGTGCAGACTGGTCACCAACATCAGTGTCCAGCATCCAAGGAGGCTCACAGTGCCCACATTTAAATCGACCCTGATTAAAACTAGCATGGACAGCTTTTTTTATGCTGCCATCAGAACTCCCACCTTAACAGAGAAATGCTTGAGGACTCCTGCATTTTAGAGTGCAACTCTTCTTCAGAATTAAAAGTCAACAATGAATAAAAATAACAGTTATATATAATGAGTGATCCTGATTCCTCGAATAATCAAGAGGAGATCTGAAAGAGAACCCCTGGGTATCAGCATGAAGCTTCAGCTGATGGAAACTGATCCAGCCCTCTTGAGAACACATAGATTTTTTAATGTTGTGTTGTTTGTAAGTTCTGATTTAGGAAGTGAGGGAAGAAGAGGTCCATATGATTTCAGCATTACAAATGACTGTAAAAAGGCAAGACTGCTGGCAGATCTTCAGCCAATGTGCTCAGTAGTGCCCAACGCAGACTTTTAAAGCTTGAGCCAGATCTCCAGAATGTCTGAATTATTTTAATCAATCTGCATTTCTTTCTCTTTTACTTCTGGTTTCTGAGCTGTAGATTATGCTCAGAGTACATTCTCAAGCTTTGTCTGAAATTATGTCTGAAAGCTGGAACCTTAATTTCCAATACAGTAAATTAAAAAATGTGTTGTTTAATCATCTGCAAGATAGTCACTTATAACAGCACTAGACAGTGTGAGACTGCAGATGGTTACGGCTGGTGTCCTAAGACTGGTATTTCTCTCCTGATATCAATAAAGATGAACCAGCTTCACCTGAAGACTGGTTTAGGGTCTGGTCCTGTTTTTACGGGGCTAATTGAGCCTCTGAAAAGTCACACTGTTTAGATTCTGATTCTTCCTGTCTGTCAGTGTTGTTTGAAGTTACTGGCTGTCACCATTGATGCTTTCTGGTCCAAAGAAGGTACAGGAAAGGGGTAGCAGGCCTCCAGAAAACTTCAGCAGAATACCTCTATAAGAATTAAACTGTAAACAGTAGAGTCTGTGTTAACATTAAAACTACTTTTCTGCCATTTTCTTTGGAGACTCAAACACTGTGTTGGTCAGAAGGGATTCCTGGTCACATCTGGACTGGGTGTGAGAACTGTGGCTATGTCCAGCCATTGCTGGATCCATTATCCTGATGTATTATCTAGGAGACTCTGTTTATGCCAACAGGCAGATAAAAGGAAAGTTAGTTTTGCAGAAGTGACACACTGCATTTTCTTCAGAAGTTTTGAGTTTGGGTCTGATCTGCCGTGGCTGAAAACAACAGGCATTTTCTCACTGACATCAGTGGCACTAGCATTAGCCCTTTTAGGCTATGATGTTTCTTGCTACATTAAACATTTGCCATTGACATAATCCTATATTTAAGGTGATAAATTGGAACTTGGTGCCTGAGAGACCACTTCATCCTGCTAGGCTGGGATTACACAGGAGGGCCCTGGCAGTAGCCTGCTTTCCTCTGAAAGCCTTTACTTTGTTCTGCTGTGAAATGCTGTTAAATGTTCTCTGTTAAATCTCGTGTGTTTATAATGGCATCAGATGCTGTTGCAAATCACCGAGGGAGCAGATGGCAAGGAATCCAAGTACCTAACTCCCTTTGATGCCCCTGGCAATGAAGCATCCAAATATCTTCATAGATTTGAGCCAAAGAGCTGTGCCAGAATGCAAACAAAGGAATCTTTAACCTCAGACACTGCAGCAGCTTGCTGATTGTGGACAGTCTTCCTTTCAGTCTCTCAGACCCCACAGATTGTTTGTGCTTATTCCTCTGGAGTGTGTTAGAATCCCAAAGGGACAGAGCAACATTACTAATTTATACTAATCACTCTAAAAATAAGCAAAAAGCTGTGGAATAATGTCAGGGAGGAGGCAATGGAAAAGCACAACTATTCTATCTGCTCTCCCAACCCCGCAAACACACCAGATCACGGTGAAAATCTCCTTTTTAATGAAACGTGGTGACATAACTTTGTAAGTACCCTGAAAGATGTCAAAATTTCCCACTCGGTGTACTGATGACATCTCACACAGGAGAAGTAAAGCTATTCATGTACTTTTGGGAAATAAGTGATGAATTATTACTGTGATTATGGTTATTATTTAAATGAGTGTCTGTTCCAGGAGTTGGAGATTGATGTACAGTTGAATGCCACTGCTAAGGTGGAGTTCATGTATTAGATTAAAATAAATATTCAAGGTAGGAGGGATAGATAGTGGAAGAAAGTGTTTCCCAAAAGGATGAACTGAGAATAAATAAAGTCCATGAGGGTGTCCCAGCTGAAAAATATTTTCCCAAAGGGTCTCTTCATCAAATCAGAACAATCCAAATCTGATAAAATGTTAATAAAGAAAACCAAAGGGAGCGTCTGTGATGGAAAGATGTGCCTGTGTTTGATCACTGGATTTTTTGGCTTTAAGCAAAAGTTACTGGATGAGACTGGACACACTGACCATGCAAGAGGTCGTGGTAGTCTCTCTTATCCATAAGACAAGTAAATATACTAGTCTGCCTCTGTTAAAAGATGCAGATGTGAGGAACTGACGTTTGCAAACTGATTTCAGGCCTCTGAAAGTAAAGAAATCCAGACACAATGACACAGAGACAAAAATAACTATTTACATCAGCAATTATTTGTTTAACCTGTAGGCAGAACGCAGATCAGTTTAAAGTCATTTATACACAGCTCAGCACTGGAAAGTCTTGCGTATGTCCAGGCTCTTGTTTGGTTTTGTAGTTTCTACATCTGCCTACCTCTTATCTTGTTCCCTTTGAGTATTTGCTGCACTTGCTATGTGTAACAGAAACAGTGTCCATAAATATCCATCAGAAGTCTAATAACACAAATCTTTCCAGTGATAGCAATGGAATAATACCTTCTTGGCACTGAGGACTCCTGGAAGGCCAGTTTACCGATAGTATACCTTCTTACGTTGCCAACAGTAGGACAATCCTGCAGTTTCATGGAGAAGACCTTAATATTTGTTTTAATTTTATCACTTGATATAGTATTGGAGTTACTTGGCTTCACCCATGGTAGCCAGATCTCAGAAAGCTATTTGGCTCTAACAGACTTTCCTTCAGCTGAAAAGATTCCTGGGCATCTGTGACACTTGAACCACTGAATGCTTTAAGGAGTGCTGCCTTTTGCAAACATTCCCCAGAAGAGCCTTTTTCAAATACATTCTTCCTGTGAATGACATTTTGCATTTTCTTACATTATACTAGGCACTGCCAAGGAGATATTTGTTTCTGATAAAAGTCTTTCTCTCTTTTCTTAAAGATATGATTCTACTTCTGTTTTTCCTCAGCAAGGAAGTCTTGACTGTTTTTCAGGCCCGTGAGGTCAAGATAACCTATTTCCAACTGTTTATTTGGGCACTTCACTGTCTGAGGAATTTGTAGCATCTTTTTGTAGGGAATCCCGTTCAGAAGATCTCGCGTTGTACGGTGAGCTTAGGCACACCCCTATGACCTGCACAGAGCCCCACGGTGGCCACACCCCATAAAGGGAGTATATAAACCTGTGACGCAGTTTAATAAATGTCATTTTGCTCATCCATCATATTGATGATGTGATCACTTGGCCCCGAGGTGAGAGTCCTCAGGGCTGAGGTGTGTCCTCGGACTCCAGGACCAGTAGTTGAAGTCCCCTGCTGCAGCTCCAAGAACACGGAAAGCAACACTTTTCTTTGATGAGATTAGCAGCAGCAGCACAATTATAACACATCAGTAATCATTAGTAATAAAATTACCCGTATCATCAGGTTATTTGCATCTCCAGGTAAGGCTTTAGTTCACATGGTAGAAATCAGATAGTAACTTGTGTAAAATCGGCAGCTGTAGTCTTGAACAGGTGTCTCAAGGGCTGTTAGCAGTCTCAAATTGGAGTTATTCTGATTTAGATCTGATTCTGATTTAGACCAACCTTCAGCTGCTGAAACAATTTCTGTAGAACTGTATTAGTTTCTATCTAACCCTGTTAGCTGCATTCTGTATGGATGAGATTTTCAAAAAAGGCTATAGATATTTTGTGTGAGCAACATTAAACACCAGCATAGGGGTGTGATCTTATGGACTCCATGTGATGGTAAAGTGTCTCCAGCCAGGCACCCAGAATTTCTAGTCAGTTTTAGGATTTGGCTTGAGTGACTTCATTGAAAAACAACAATTCATATCAGAAAACTATTTGACAAAAAGCTTACTGTCTCTGAGCCATCTATCTAATGCATTTTGGAATCTCTTGACTTAATGTATTTTAGGTTGTCTGCAGCTACTTGAGTAATGTAAGAGGGAACAGCTTGTTTCCTTTGGAATGGAGATACTATTTGTGAAAGAGCCTTTCCAGAGTGAGTCACTGATGAAGGGAGGAAGTTCATTTAATATGCTCCCATGAAAACTGCAAAAAAAAGAGTGAGTTTTCGGTTTGTCTGAAAGAAAACTGAGGGTTGAGTTGGGCAGCATTAAATATGGGATCTTCAGCTGCCACATGAAATAAACTCTTTCCTTTTGTTCTGATTTTGATCGCACTCAAAGCAAAAAAAATGGTATCTGTGTTGTCAAAGGTGTAGCATCCCAAACTGCTGAGCCAAACTCAGTCCTTGCTAGAAACAAGTGCAGTATGAAATATTTGATCCAGTCATATGTAATTAACTCTGAGGCAGAGTTGTCTCCATGGTGGTAGGGGACCTGGCAGTAGAGAGTGGACAGATTGCAAGTACAGGGAGCGGGACATCAGGTGTCCACCCAGAACAGTTCTTTCCTGAGCGTGCCCTGGTCTGGCTGTGAGTCTTGAGGTGGAGCCAGACACCACTTCGGCTTGTGCACATCAAGTGTGCCTCTGGACTGCATGCACAGGCACAGGAAGGACCTCCTGTGAGGCACCTTTCACGCCAGTGAGCTCAGATGACAAGTCTTGCACGCCCATGCTGGAAAGCAGTGCTGCTGTGAGAACACATGAAACCTATGGGCCAAGTTCAGCCCTGGAATTCATCTCCACTGAATTGATTTGGTGGTTGTCTGATCAGCACTGTTGGGATCAGTCCTGTTCTGATCCAGCTCTTCTCATCTCAGGGACTTCTTGAGCCTGATGTGCTAAACCTCAACAAACCTCTTCTCTCAGCACTTGTCCAGTATCCGCGGGAATCCACGAGATTTTTTTCCATCCTAGTTTCCTCTGGCAAGGGGCTCTAGAATTCTGTTACCCACGGCATAAAGAACTCTCTCTCATGTCTTCCCTAAAGATTCGCAATTTTTCTTTTATGTGGGAGAGAGTTATAGGAACATTCCTGCTTTGGAGTTTTCTGACTCTTCTGGAGTTTTCTGACTCTTCTCTCTTTTTAATTTTTTTTAAAATTTATTTTAAAACATTATGCTTTTGCACCTAGTCTTTGTTTACATTTCCCAGCTGTCCACCAGCAGTACAAGCCTCAGTCACTTGTTTGTCCACGTCTCTGAGCAGTGCCTTAGCATGAACCATTTTCATGTCTCCCACTGAAATTGCTCCCGTTGGGTACACGGATGTGACACAATCTGTGAGCTTTTTTAGCTGAGTGTTCAGCCAGTTCCTTGGCCCATTGCCAGGCCACTGCACACTGATCCTGACAGCATTTTAGGCTTTAAATTCTTTCCCAAGAGCAGTTTATAATGACATTTTTGTCTCTTCCTCTTTTATTTTCCCCCAAGACCTATTTGGCTGGGGTTAGTCATGTTTATTGTACATATGTCTTTTTAAAAGAAAGTGAATTAACGAAAAACTGTCTCAGCTGAGGTGACAATTAAACACACCTTAATCCATCTGATTTCTCTGTATGCTTGTTGCAACTTCAATTGTTGCATCTGTCTTTAATTAGATCTTAAGTTCTTCAGAGACTGACCTGTATTGTGGGAGAATGTAAACAAATGAGTTCAAGAAAAGATGCGATAAGATTAGCGACCCTTTGCTTTTTTAACGTGCTGCTGGCTGCAGTCTGGAAACGACGTTGCATCAGGTAGGTAACAACAATTGTGAGCCAGACAGGACTAGAAGCAGCAAAGGTATTGAGCTGAAAACACCCTCTGCTTAAGGGAAAAAATGCTGATAACTTTGCTACTATGAGAAATTTTATCTCCACTAGGTCTTTCCTCTGTATTCAGTGACAGAAACACCATCAGAAATGACAGCCGCTCTCCAGCCAGGTGAAAAACCGGTATCTCAGTAGCTGGCTCGAAAGGGGAGTGCAGTGAGCAAAGCTAGCTCCAAGCCACACTACTGGGGACATCAAGACCAAGTGACAAGAAGTCCTTCCCCCCGTGGTTCCTCTGTAACACAGTCTACTGTAACGCAGAGATATAAATTATTATTCTCTACACAGCAGGTAGCTCATTTATTTCTTGATTTCCCCGATATGAAGCCCTTTCAGACACTACTAAAAGATACAACAGAATGGCATTGTACAAAAAGTAGAGTACAAAAATGAGTATAGCCCTTGTGCTAAGGACATTGTGCGGGTTAAGGATGTGACAGTGCCTGTGACAGTGCCCCTCGGCCTGCGACAGTGCCCCTCCTTCCCGCCATGCCTGTGAGAAACTACAGGCACTTGTGCCTTCTCTCAGCAGGAGAATTTCTCCTCTCACTAACAAATACTTCCTCAGGAAAAAAATGTTCTGTTCCTTAAATTTCCTGTGTATTAAAGTTGACCTGGTAAAGGATGGTTATAAATTGAGGTATTGAGCCTGCAGTTTTAGAAACTGAGTGGCAGAAGCTAGCTCATTTTCCAGACAAATGTTTTTTCAGTGCAAATACACAGTGAAAACATAAGAATTTGATGTCCAGAGCTCCAAGTGGTCACACTGAAATGCTACTTTCTAAATATCCGTTTGCGAGAATTTAATATGCACCAATTGAATTTACCCTGAGAACGATCAGTATTTGCCATCTGAAATGAAATTCATAAACGAATGAGATTATATCAACTCCTACATTTTCCCTAAAGCAAAAAATATGATTTTCATTTGGAGGTTGTATGTTTGGGTTTTTTTAAACCTCAGAACTCTGAGCACGGGAGCAGTAAGCAATGACTCTGGTTGGCACAAGCGCAGATGTAGTGCTGGCCTCCCGGATTCAGTAACACTATCTTTCCTGCTTTCTGAGTAAGACCGAGGCCACAAACACACTGCAAACATCGGTTTGGAAACCAGAGCCCAGCTAGGAGTCCTCACTGTATTACCCAGCCAGTTGTTTAACGTCTCTACCCCAGCTTCCGCTCTTGGAAATGGGCTTTAATAGCACTGGTGTTATGGATATTGAACTGCAGGTCAAACAATCAGCTGCTCTGTATTAATTTGGCTCCACTAAATGTAATGGAGCCAAAATAGTTTGCAACAGCCGACGATGTGTTTTTAGTCACTCATTCTGATATTCCTCCGTGCTAAGCATTTGCTCATTCTTCTATACACTTCTCTTTATATCTATAAAGGAGAACATCTACCTCTGAGTACCAATCTCAAGATACCACTTAGGCCCTTACACACCTCTTATGCACTTCTATCACTCACCAAAGATTTGGGTGACAGAAGAAGTCTTTGGGAAGAGTTTTCTCCAGGACACAGAGCTTAGAGAGCCTCCCATACCAGCAAGGACACCTGCATCTGCACACAAAAGTGAGGTAGGAAAGACTTGTGACAAACTGCACTGTTTTTCAAGGCTCTTGCTATTGTATTGCTGTCAGTGACTGGCCTGAACAACATGCATTATTAATAATTAATTATTAATTATTTTTGCCATTGTCACCAGTTGTCCTGGTGTCGGCTGAGAGAGTTGATTTTCTTCATAGTAGCCAGTATGGGGCTGTGTTTTGGAAACAGCGCTGATAGTGGAGAGATGTTTTTGTTGTTGCTGAGAGGTGCTTCCACAGAGCCAAGGCCTTTTCTGCTTCTTGCCCCACCGATGGGATGGCTGGGGGTGCACAGGGAGCTGGCAGACAGGACAGCTGACCCCAGCTGACCGAAGGGACAGGACAAGGGGGAACGGCTGCGAGTTGCGCCAGGGGAGGTTCAGGTTGGAGATGAGGAGAAATTTCTTCTCGGAAAAGGTGGTCGGGCATTGGAACGGGTTGCCCAGGGAGGTGGTGGAGTCACCGTCCCTGCGGGTGTTTAAGGAAAGGTT
>VWZZ01003599.1:106368-146179 GCA_013399095.1 Psophia crepitans | reverse complement strand
CACCCCCCCCAATAATTCCTGTGCTGTACTGGAACAGAGTGGCACTGTTGTGTCAGACATGGGGTTTGTCATTGCCATCGTCCTTGGTGTGGCTTGCTCCAGGGCAAGGTGGAGCCATGCAGAAACTTACACATTCTCTTTACTTGCTAGTAATTGGAGTGGTTTTGTTCTTCAAAGCTCTTTTCAAATGCTAAGTGTTTTTTCCAGCATTCCTAAAATACTGGCAAAAGTATGTCTGCTTTTGTAAATGGGGAAAACTGATTTTGATAGTGACTTGCCCAGGCTACAGGAGTCTTATTCTGCGGCAGCGTTAACCTTGGCAGCGCTTGGGCTGGTTCTGGGCATAGTAGGAAGAGTTTCGTGCCTCTCTTCCCTGTGTTGTACTGATGACAAACTTGAGGACAAGACTCTGCTGCCAGGGCTTTCACCAGTAACGAGGGTCAGAAGTGAGTGTGAAGTCCAGAGCGCATGGCTAAAAAGCATGGAACTGTGGATGGTTATTTTTTTCCAAAAAGTATTAGGACACAATAAGTTCTTGAAGTAAGCTGTTGGGTCAAGAAGAGAGCTTGGTGGTGTCTCTGGGCTCAACTAGAGCAGAAGTGTTCTGCTAGCAGGATGTGTACGCTATGAGAATACCTTCTGGGTAGGAGAGGCTTTGCTCGGAGCTTATGTCTTACTAGATAGCACACAATCTAGATGCAACACTTGGATACAGATCTCTGCTGCTTCTGCAGAACTGTCATTGAATTCATAGCATTGAGTGCAGCTGACCTTTGGAATTGGGAACCCACTGAAATTTGGTGGCCTTTCATAAGAGGCAGAGAGCTGTTTTTCACCAGAGACATGCCGTTGGCCCATTTCTGTGGTGTTTGCTTCTGTGAGAGCCCTGTTGTGTTAGCCAAGGAGCTCCTGGTGGTCTGTGGTACCTCTGAGCTACAGCAGCGCTATTTCTTCTGTCTGGCAAAGGAAAGTGAGGCACAGAGTGCCTGGGTAGGAGCTGTCTTGCAGACACATGAATGAGGGGGTGTCAAGTGGGATGGAAATGTACCGCAATCGCTCCTAATCCTATCACGGCAATCTGAGGTGTGATGCAGGGATCTGTGATTCATTGCGGTTGCTTTTGGAGTCTGCCCTGGGCTCAAATAGTGAATTCAGGTTTGCTTTTTCTTAAGGTGGGTCTGGCTGCTGCCTCCTCGTGGTTTTTGCTGGTTTTCGGATGCTACTATGTGCTGTTTCAACTCTTCTTGGCCACCAGCTTGCTTCTTGAATGCCTCTTGCAGTTGCATCTCTAGCAGCTTTGACTCTAGTGGATAATCCCAGCCAATTTCCTCACGTTTCTCCTCTTAATGTTGGTGGGTCTCACACAAGGGCTGTGAATTTCTCACTGGGATGTGGTAGCCTAACTGTTGTCCTGAGTCCTATCTGTCCTACTTTTTGGGTCACGTCCCTCTTCTTGCCGTAATATCTTTTGAGGACAGCTCACCACACTAATTCCATCCCTGCTCTACCCTACCTGTGACCGATCCGGGGCTGTGGAGCAAATCCTGTGGGACGCTGGTGCTCGGCAGTTGTGTTGGAGCTGGGGACCAGCTGCCTTCAGGCCACGCAGGATTTATGTGCCCTGGTGGAGGACCTGTTCGTGAGAAATGAAAGGCTGGCAGGTGAAGTGGAGGTCCCTTGATTCGCATAATCCGCCTTCCCGTAAAATGTCAGCGGTGTTTTATCAGTATGGACTGTCCCTGCTGGCGCTGTATTCTCACTTTATCACACAAGCAGAGCTGGGTGGGCTGACATTTCGGTGAACTGGCGTCGTCTTGTTTAATAGAAAAGTTGCCATTCAGAGCATCAAAAGAAATTGCTTATAAAGAATGTGTTAATATCACTTTGGGGTTTTTTTAGTGTAATAATTGAAGATAATTTGAAGCATTATTTGAGCAAGGGAAATGGGCTCTGAAAACGTACGTCAAGCTGGAATAAAAGGCAAGCTGCCGTCCCTTCCATCCCAATGTCTCTGAGCACCTCTGAAAGCTGCTGAATAAACAGCAAGCCTTTGACTGAGGAGTGTAATTCACAGCTCTTGTATCAGGAGGTACGGTATTGTCCTACCCGGGTGGGTGGTGGAAGGAGTCCCTTTGTACTGGGGTGCTCTGGTAGAGCTGAGCGGGGCCTGAATGCCCACACTGAGAAGGTGCTGCGCCATCCTCCCCTTCCAGCAGTGACCTGCTACAGGCTCGCCGCGCTGCCTGGAAGTGCCGCATCCCTTAGATTTCACGTGTGATCGTGGCTCTGCGCTCAGCAGCTTCTTGGTGAGGCCTGAGAGATCGGTTAGTTACCTGAGAGTGCCCTCATATCTGACTGTCCTGATGGTGGTTAAAGAAGCCATCGCTTCAGGGGGCTGGAGAGGTTTTGTAACCGACACACACGGTCACGTCTTGCTGACGTTTGGTTTGTCCAGCTTGAAAACGTGGTGCCTGGGTGACTACTTCGTTTTAATTTGTCCTTAGTTCTAAAAAATCTCTAAGAGGTGGAAAGACCAGACTGTTACACTATAGTGTACGCTAGTAGGCTTCAACTCCCACAGCGCTGCTTTTCCCTGAAGCCAGAGGCACTGTGTTAGTGGAGGAACGCTGCCGCAGCCAGGGACTGGAGTTTCCCAAGCAGGCTCTTGTCTTCCGAAGTGCGGTGTCCCGGTTGGGGTGAGGCACTGCAGGAAACGGGTCCTGCACAGCACGTGATCTTGAAGGGAAGCAGGTTCTCATGGCTGCTCAAGGCATGACCAAGAGAAGGATGAGAAATCTAATGCTGCTTTACATCACGAACAGGATATGACACTTGCTTTAATCATATAAATGCGCCTGCAGGCGTACTGGTACATGGGTGCACGTGTGTTCTTTGGCCTTTTACTGTTTTTTACTGTGTTATTTGCCTTTTACAATTTTCAAGGAGGTTTTAGATTATAAAGGATGTATGTATGAGGGCAGAAGGATCTCACGTTACTCTAAAACTTGTTCCACGCTCCCTGGTATCGTTTGCATGTGCTGCAGCACGTGGGAACAGATGGCGTGTGGCACTCACTGCGTTTTTCTTTGCATGCAGGTTCACTTCCCTGATGTCGAACGAGTGGAGTGGCTGAACAAGGTGAGGAGCTCTGAACTCCAGCTCGTGAGGCCGTCTGCTCTGAGCCGCGTCGTGGCACAAACTCTGCGGGCCAAGTCTGAGGAAATTATCGAGCCACTGCAGTGTGGCTCAGTCATACGGGTGTCTGCGCTCAGTGCAGAGCTACCGCTGAGGTTTTGGTGAGAGCCAGATGTGTGCCTGGCTGTACAGGTTTGATGAGTTTGACCACAACACTTCAAACAAAACCGGAGTGTGTGTACGTGTGTGTATATATGTGTATACACGTGTGTGTGTGTGTATACGCTGTGGTCAGGAGCAGCCAATGGACTCTGTGGTGCTGAAAACTCACCCTTCAGTTCCTAAACCAAATTCCTTTCCTGAGGAACTGAGGTGGATCCTTCCATAAGGTTGGCTTCAGAGCACAAATGTGACTTGGTGTTTCAAAAGGACAGGCACTGATAGCCAGGTGTTCTGTACCGTGTGTGTCTGTCAACAAAAGGTGTCTCATGCAAAGAATCTTCAGTGTGTTTCCACTTTTGCTGTTCTTTAGGTCCTTGTACAGGCCTGGCCATACTTCGGGACAATCATGGAAAAAACATTTAAAGAAGTTGTTGAACCAAAAATCAGAGCAAAGAATGTGCATCTGAAAACGTGCACCTTTACCAAGATCCACTTTGGCGAGAAGGTAATGTGAAGCCTTTGCAGTGCTGGCAGTTCAGTCTCTTCTGCAGGGTTCGGGTGCCGGGGGGAGTCTGATGTTCAGCTCTTTAGCAGCTCTGCGTGTTTAACAAAATGGTATTGGTACAACACTGCTGCCTCCTTTGATCCCTCCTCACGTTGACTTGAACGCCTTCGCTGTGAAGGAAGATACGTACATCCCTTCTCACTGGCTGTCAGCGTCTCAGGGCTCGAGGCAGAAAACGGGGCACATATCCACATTTTTTTTCTGTTATACCCGGGTGACAGGAGTCTTCAGTGCTTCCCAAGGCTTGCAGCATGGGCTGCTTGCAACCAGCCCTGTGCTTGAGGGCTGCCAAGGCTGTTCGCACTGCCTCTGTCAGGGAAGAACCTGTGGGGTTTACTCACAGTTCACGTGCAGTTGTGCAAAGTCTTTAACGGATGCCTCTGTACTCAGATTGATGGAAGTGGGTGGTACTTCTCACTTAGGCTTCACTTGAAAGATATTAAGTGTGCTGTATCTTGTTTGTCTTTGTTCCAGTGCCCTAGAATCAACGGAATAAAAGCCTACACCAAAGAAATCGATAGAAGACAAGTTATCCTGGACCTGCAGATATGGTAACATTGCATCAGTGGTTATGTAGATGGTTCTTAACTCACTGCCTATTTGAAACCTGCGTGTGAGTTACCGTGCTGGACTGGACGTGTGGTCCACTAAGATCAGCGTGAAGCAGAGAGGTCCTTATATCAGAGTAGAATTACATGAGACAATCTGTCCCCCAGCTGGATCAGTACTTACATAAGCGAGATGTTGTGCATCAGCCTTTAAGTCAGAAAGCAGTGTCAGCTGCAGCGGTCTAGGTTCTACCTACTCTGGCCCACCACTGCTGCCATGGGTGTAAGAACGTGTCCCTTGGCTTTGCCATTCGTGGCAGTAAGAGCCCGAGTCTTGGAACCGCATTTCCTGTTCTGACAGCTCTCGGGCATGGATGTGCTTGGTCTGTGTTGCCCCACTACGGTTCCACTTCAGTCCAACCTCTCCAGTTCTTCCACAACTACTTGCGCTATTTATTTTTTAATTTCTTACCCTAGATTAATCCCCTTGTTTTACTCACCGTTTGTTCCATATGCCACCCAACACATTTGCTTTTTTTTGATTACAGCTGTTCTCTGAGCAGAAAACTGCCTCTAGCTCTATTAACAGCAACAACAGCAGAATTAGATTAAATATTTGATACCTCCCAGTCTGTTTTGAATGAGCTTGTGTGTTTTATTAACATCAGAGCTGCTGCAGAGCTAAACTCTCTCCTGGTTTAGCCTGGAGAATGGAATTACTGGGGGAATTACCACTTGCATGCTGCTGTAGCTCTGCAAGTTTAGTGGGTGATTTAGCTGCCTAATTTAAATGGCTTTTCTTCATGGTAGTGCCAGGAAAAAGCAGTGTGAGATTAGGGAGTGTCTTGGCAAGGGCACAGAGTTGCTCAGAGCTGTGCCTGCTGCTTGGTGTGGCAATGGCATGGCAGCATCCCCAGCCCTGGCAGAGCAACCATGGCTCCCTGCAAAATGAAATGCTTGATTTTCAGCCAGAACTTGTTGTGCCCCAGTGCTGTCAGTGAAGTGCTCTTTGTGATAGCCAGACCAGTTTTAGGTCCTTTGGCAAATCGTTTGTGCTTTCCGTGTTGAGACTGAGGGATTTGATGCCTTTAAGGCTCTGCAGGAGTTCGCTGCTGTTCTCTGTTAAAAGGCTTCTCCAGGCTGCTTCTCCCAAACCATACATGGTTTCCACCACCTTTTAACGATCCTCTGCAGAGGGATTCCCCCGCCTCCTCGTTCCCATCCCTCTGGCAGACCCATCAGCATCTCCAAATTGGCCAAACACTTGTGTTCTTCATCCTGACAATAACTTAAACCTGAACTGTCATCCGATAACCCAAGTGCTTTCTATATTCACACAGGAGTGTTCAGACTACCTTGTCTCTCTGATGGGGGGTCTCTTCTCCTGCGCTGTGTTAAGGACCCAGTTTCTCTTACATTAATACATTAATTTCAGTTTCTGCAGCTAAGCTGGGTACGGTGTCCGCAGTCTCCAGGGATGTGGAGAAGCAAAGCTATGAGCAGTGGTGTCATTTACCAGCCTTTTTCTGGATTGCCAAAGGAATGTGCTTTAGTTTGGGTTTGTTTTCTTTTCTTTAATAAAATAAATGGGCAATCTCTGCTTTTCTGGGGCGAGAGAAGAGAGGGCTGTGCTGTGTGTGTCAGGGCAGGGCGCTTTGCGGTGCTGAGACCACAGTGACTGCCCTCCCTCCCTCGGATTGCTTCGGAGGAGCGTAGCTGTGCTGCAGTGGCTATTAAAGGATCAGCGTGTCTGCGTGTTGCAAACGTGACTCCTTTGCCTCGGTGCTTGCTAGCTGTAATTTTGTGGGAGTTCCCTCCCCGGTGCACCCGCGTGAGCCTGAGCTGCTGGCTGCTCCCCGCCGCGCGCAGCGCTGCCCGGGGTGGCCGCAGCGGGGACGGGCGGGCGGCCGCTTCACGCAGGGTGCTGTTATCCTGGTGGCCAGCACTCCTGCCCCGGCAGCAGCCCTGCCCCGCGCCGGTGACCCTTTCTGTTAGGCAGTGTCTTGCACCCAGAAATCTCCGCAGGCGCTGTAAACGCTTCCTGCGTCCAGTCTCCCAGCAGCACAGGAGGAGGGATTTTCCCCTCCAGTTTTGTCAGGGAAGCAAGTAGTCTCTGACGCCGAGAGTCTTTGGCTTGGCCGGGGAAAAACACGGGAAAAGAACAGGGGTAGGAAAAAACCCTTTCCCTCTTCGCCTTCCTCTGTGGTCTGTGTGGAATAAGCCGTGTTGTTTTAACAGCCACTCGTAGACATATGGTCCGTCAAGTGTTTTGTTTCATCTGTTTGTGCTCCTGATCTCCGTAAGGTGATGGAACGCTGAGCGCGGTGGTTCAGGTCTGTGCCGCGTGAAGAAGAGCTTCCTTCCCTCTGTGTGAATTTGTGATGCAATATCACAAATTGCATCCTTTGCTTGGAAACTGTGAAAAATAGCACTCCCAGGCCCCTTGTATGGGCAGCAGCTGTCAGCAGAGCCAGGGATGTGGCAGATCTGGCATCACGTGGAGTTACCAAAAGGAACTTAAGAAGTCGCTTTGATTAAATCTGTTAATAACAGCTTCCGTGCCCATGGCATCAGAGCCTGGGGAATGGTTACGCAGAGTGCTGTCTCGTTACAGTCTGACTGTCCCACGTGAAGGGACTATACTTGAGGTTTTGGCAGGAGAACCAAGGGTCGGAGGTGATTACTTGTGAGGCACGGAGAGCTTTTGGCAAAGGCAAGGAAGGAGGCTGTAAGTCTTCTTTCAGAATCTTTCGCTTGGTCCCCGAGGTGATGCACCCAATTAGTGTAAATTAAGTTGTGTAAATTTTGTCGTGGCTTATAGGACTGAACAGAAGCGTAGCAGCCCTGCCTTCAGCCGATGGATTACCATTGTATCATAAACACTGGGCCCAGCTTTTCCACCTGGGTACCGGAGAGATACGGATCCCCGCACTTGCACAAGCTTCTCCAGTTCTCATTCATGGTGCAGGCATGCTTGTCTGCTTCTCCTTGTGCAATACGCAGTTTAGGAGAGAAACAGGTTCTTCTTCCACCCCTCACAGGTGGGTAGAGGTTGGTCCTGTGGGTGGTGGCAGAAGGGCTCAGCCCAACACGCTTTTGAGCGTCAAGGTTTGAGTTTGGCTCAGATGTGCCCTGGCTGGGGGAGGTCAGCGGAGAAAACAGCAGGGTTACGCTGGGCAGAGGGTGGCTTGGGCTGGAAATGGGGAGTAAAACTGATGAGCATCCTTCCTACCAAGCACCCTGGTGTGGGGGTGATGCCGGTATGAAGCAGGCTTAAGGATAATTAAAGGCTCAGGCTCTGATAAAAGGGGTGAAGACTGCTCTGACATCTAGACTTTAAAACACAATTGCATGTATCAAAGTGTTACTGGGCAAAAGAGACATCTAGAACTGGGTGGGAAGAGTTTTTGCGTGGAAAGGCATAAAGGTTGTAAATTGAAACACCACCACCATTTGTTGTGTTGGGCGCTGGCAACAGCTGAATTAAATCCTCTTGGATTAATTACTGCAAATTGAGGAACTCATTTTGGCGTCTCATTTAGGCTGCTATTGCGACAAATAGCACGGTGTAATGAGCTGTAAGATAATGTCAAAATTGTAGAAATTAATAACGTAAAAATGAGTTTGCTTAATTATGTGACTAGCTTATAAGGAAGATTTTGTTAATTTTGGCATGGCCTGTGAGGTTGATTATTTATTAAATGAGAATGCTCTAACATTAAAGGCTTTAATTTGCATGTTATGAGCTTTTTAAACTCTGCTAAGTGACTGTCTGTAAACAAGTATTTGAGAACTTTGCTTGCAAAAGTGGAGACAAATTCACAGGGTTACCCATTCTTGGCAGGTTGGTTTGTTTTGGAGAGGGAATCCGTCTATATGCAAATTACAGTGTGAATTGGTGGCAACTGCAGCACTATTTGCCCATCCATGTGTGGTCAGAGCAAAAATCTTGTCCTTTTTCTTTGATGGTGGGGTGAAATGACGCAGGCAGGTGGCAAGCACAGCGCATTCACTGTGCTGTGGTACCTTGACACCCTGCTGTCCCTGCAGGGTGTTTGTGTGTCTGCATCCAGGAAGAGCTACTTCTCAGAAGGCTGAAAGGGAACTTGGTAGCTCCCTTCAGTTGTTTTCTGCCAGAGGCATCAACAAATCTGCTGGGTTCTGCTCCCCGGGGAGTGGCTATCGGTTTTTGCACAAGGTGGTGCTTGTGCTTTTATTGAAGTTTAAGGTGGTTTCCAAATGGCAGAAGTACCTCGCTCGGCGTTCGTTTTATTTAAAGCCTCACGTTCTCCATGGCAACTTACCAAATCTGATCTAAGTCGTTGTCTTTTAATGCAGCCGCAAGGAAACCAGGTTATTTTTAGTGATGAATTTGTCCTTCAAGTGGGCTTTTGAGTTGTGGGCAAAGCTGATCTGTGGGCTTTTTGGTTGTTGACAAGATGAGGACTGCGTGTGTGATGGCAAGATGGCTCTGCGTCAGCTGGGTCACCAGGTTGTGGGGTGGGATCGGGCCTTTGGCAGAGAAGGAAGCGAGAGGGCTCTTGGCTTGTGCCCTCTTGTGACTCTGAATTTCAGAAGAGCCTGTTGATCCCCTCCTTGGAGCAAGCTTGCCTCAGCCAACTGCCAGTCTTGAGAATGGAAAAGTAACCTTGAAATACAGATGCTGCTTTGACCTGTTGCAGGTAGATCGATATCCCAGCTGACTGCAGGGTTTCTCTTGTGAAGATCTGACCCTTGTTCAACGTACTCAACTTTCCCTTTTCAATTGCTTGAAAAAATCTCTCTGCCTGTGGGGTCAATCTTTAAATTAATGTAATTTGTACTCTGTGCAGCCCAAAATTTGTCATTGGACTATTGCAAGCTGTGAAATAATGTGAAAATTTTCTTTCAGTTACGTAGGGGACTGTGAGATTCACATGGACATATCAAAATTCAATCTTGGAGTGAAAGGCATACAGGTGTGTGCAGCGGTAACGTTGTCTGTTCAGGGTGGTGCGTGGCAGGAGGGAGCATGTCACACCGGGGACATCATGATGTTAACTGGGAAACCACCAACTAGCAGGCTTGGAGCCAGTTCTGTCAGGGTGCTTGTAAACTGGTTTAGATATGACCAACAACCTGTTCGTACGATGTTGAAAACTACTAGGCAGATCACTCCATTGTATGGCAGTCAGGATGGAAGGGAGATTCCACAAACTGAGAAAACATTGCCCAATATCAGTATCCACGATTTGGGGGGAGGGAGCTATTGGTGTTGTTAAACTTTTAGTAAAATGATTTCAAGTAGGATTTTTAAAATTATCTCCATCACTGAAAAGCTCATGGTTTTGAAACTCCTGAGAGTACCTTCAGACTCAGTTTTCCTTGGTCCGTTCTGTTTGCAGTTGTATGGGACTCTGCGGGTGATACTGGAACCTCTTCTAACCGACCCACCTTTTATTGGAGCGGTGACCTTGTTTTTTATGCAGAAACCGGTGAGTCAGTAGTGAACTGCCCTCTGCAGCCTTCTTGATACTTGGTCTGTCTTAAAGCATGGAGTGGTCTTTGGTGAGCGAGACAAAGCGTCTATCGCTGGTGACCCAAACCGCATGGCTGTGAATGCCTCGCAGTGCAGGCGTTTGAAGAGCAAATTCCTGATTGTTCACTGGCTCCTCTTGAACCACAAGAAGATGGGAATGAGTTTGCCCTGTTCTTTTCTAGTGGTGCCTAAAAGGTTACTCGCTTCACTCTAAGAGTGGCAGGACTTTCCGATGGTGATGGCGCAGCAGCCATTCCGTAGGTCTTTGCTGCAAGGTTCCTGGCAAGTGGATTTTAAATTTTCCCAATCGTAGATTTTAAATGCAGTCGTCTTGGAGACCATTCAGCCGTGGTCGTGCTTTGAAAGCTTGCCTGTGCAAGGTCCCATGCCTTGTAGTTGAATTGTGGTTTACTACAATACGAGAAACCTTCTAGTCCTGTAAAAGCCAGTTACCTCATAGCACACGGCTTCGCTTGCTTGTGGGTTACGCTCGGCGTGAGTTCGTGGAAGTCATACATTTTTGATCTCAGATGAGGTGGTTTTGTGTTTAGATGTAGTAGCGTTATTTTAGCACATGAAAAAAACTTTTTTGTTTATTGTGTGAATAGAAATACAGACTTCTGAAGTCAGGTGGTGTTTGTAAATCCCCCTCCCTCAGGGCATAGCCCAACCCCTCGGTGAAAGGATGAGGAAACAACTTCAAAGTCTAGGTAGAGCTGTGGGATTTACTACGTGTGACCCCAGGGCATCTGCCGGTGGCCATTGCTAGGGGCTGAACGCTGTCTTTCCCTGTGCTTGCAGGGTAAGCCCCAGTGATGCCCTCATTTCAGGTATGGCAGGTAAAATAGATGAGGGACTGATAGCAGGTGTTGGGTTTAATGTGCAGGCGCAGTCACTTACTGGTGCAGGTTTTGCTTTCTTTAAACCACTGCCCTTGTTTTAGAAGCATTCACTTCCCCTTGAAATTCTACATTTGTTCTGAAATAAGTAGTAATGGTCCTGTATAATTTTTCTCCCTGATCTTGTTGTAGCACTTGGAAATCAACTGGGCAGGCATGAGCAACCTCCTGGATATCCCGGGGATTAAGTGAGTGTCTCCTCTGCTTCACTTTGTTCTTCTTTAAAAAGCCTTTGGAAGTTGGGATGGCATTCTTCTGTAATCAGCAAAGCTGTTCTCAAGAGCGTGGTGTAAAAGGTGCTGTGCTGATACTCATCCCGTCGTATCAGGCTGTGCAGTCTGCAGAACCTGAGGAGGGGGCTTTTCACGTTCCGCCAAAATTGCTTCAACCGCTTCATTGCGTTGGGGATTTAGGATGGGAATAGTAAATCCCCCAAAACTACAGTGGTCTATAAACTCAAAACCAAGCCCTTCCGTTTCCCAGGTACCGGTTACCTGCAAAGGTAGGTGAGGGTACCTCTGGGTGACTGGCAGCCTGTGCCTCAGTTATTTACCTGACAGTGAAAAAAGGCACGGTATCGCAGAGTTGCAATCCCTCTGAGAAACTGAAACACGATCCATGATAAAGAAAACTGCGAGAGATTTGTGAGGAGAAATGTTGTTCTCTTTCTGCATAACCTGCTCACCCTTTAGGTTCTTCAGAAAACGGAGCTCTTCCACAGTGCCTCTTGGATTGATCTGGTACATAAAACTTGTGCAGCCGGGATGAAGATCTTAGTGGCTGTCAGTACTAAGTTTCAAACTGTTTCTCCAGATTAGAGATTTGCTTTTTCCTTGTCCCTCAGTGTAAGGAGAAAATCTGTTGCACAAGGACAAAATATATTTGGTTACTCAGCCATTGCCTTTCTGCCTTGAAAGGCAAGCGCAGACAGTTCTGCTCCCCTCTCCTCCCCTGCAGCTCGTGCCTTGCAGGCAGTAGGAAGTGGCTGGCTACCTGAGGTGCCAGTTTATGCATTAAAGGGCCTCTGAAGACCTTTGATGTTGAGTGAGAGGAAGCTTTCTTTTTTCATTTAATTTGAGGCCAGAATGGCCTTTTGCCCTGAAGTTTGCCCCGAGAGCTCCAGTTTTTATCAGAGGAATTAATCTCTCCTTTTCTAAAGTGGTTTCCTTAATCCTTGCAGGGAGAAGGTGTGTAGGTGTTCCAACCTACAGCCTCTCATATAATTAAGTGCAAATTTCGTGTCCTAAATTTTCACTCCCTGGTTCTCTCACAGGGATTTGAACACAAGAACCCTTGCTTGTGCATCAGCACTATGCATGAAAGCCAGGAGCAAACCATGCCTGACCGTGGGTAGGCTGAAGTACAGGTTGAACAAGAGCTCTCCCTTTCAAATTAATCAGGCTTACTTAAGAGAGTCAAGGAACTGGATGCAGTCTGCCCTCATGTACAAGCTGTGTTTATTTGGGTGTACACTGAGACTCGAGAGAAGGGACACTTCTGTGACCTTCCTGCGGGTTTATTTGACAGGAAAGTCTGACCAAGGGCTTTCAGCTCCTGGTTTTACATTTGGGGTGAGAGGACTTTCCTTCCATGTGAATCCAGCCTCATCTGTGACCCATGACAGTTTTGTTGCAGTCTCACCCTGAGAAGCTGCGTTATCAGCACTAGATTTATCAAGAGAATGAAAGTCTTCCAGATGTTCGATGCTCCTGGGTTTTCCTCTTAATATTGTCTTCCGCTCACGCCGAGTTGTAGTTACATGTTGAAATCCTCTCATTAGTCACCTGGAGGCTACTGGATATCTCTGATAGCCATATACTTCTTGCTCAGGAGAAATAGGTCAAATTAGTGGTCCCCACCATGCAACAGAGCAATTCTAAAGAAAAGATTTAAACTTAAAAGCTAAAAATGTGTAAGTTTCAAGGAAAGTTCCCTAAACTCCAGGACACATAGTACCCTCAGTTCAGCCAGTGTGATCTCCTGTGTGCCAAAGGTCCAGTTATTTCAAACAAGATTTTCCTTCTTAGTGCAAAATACACCAAGATGCAGAGTCTCATCTTTTTACTTGGTCTTCTAAAAAAAAAAAAAAAAGAAAGAAAAAACAGAAAGAAAAAAGTGCCAAACTAATTTTGTTTTGACTGTGGCTGGCTTGTCCTTCCATTTTACAGTAAGGTCTCAGCATGTGGTCAAGAACAGAACAGACAGCAGTGTGTGCTGGCACCATGTTCTAATCTAGAAACAAACTACCTCGAGGTTTCATGCCCCCTGTGAAATGCTGAAAACTCCAGGTTCCCTCCTCCCTTTGTCTCTGGTGTCAGCATTCCCAAGGAAACCCAGAAGGCACATGAGTGTGTATGACTTGTTTGGGTGCGTGACAACCTCATCGTATGGCCGAAGCTCCCATTCATAATTTACGACCTGCTGGAACCAAATCCACATCCATCCCCAGACACCCTAGACTGGAACATCCCTGCGTGCAAGGGGGCACTGCACCGTGTGTGCCACAAGGCAATGGTGATTACGTGCTGAATGACAGGATCCCTTTCAATCTTACTCCCTGAGAGGCTGCCCCATGCTCATCTGCTTGGCAGCAGTTCAACTGGACCCGAGTTATTGATAGGAGACAGCCTGACCTTCCGCAGTGATCCACATCGGTCCTTGGTGACTGGACCTGTGTTAAACTGTCCTCTCCATCTCCTGTTGTGCGAAGCTAAACGTCACATGCGTGAGTTTCTTCTGCCCGTGTGCAGAGAAGGGAAGGTAGGCAGTATCACTCGTTTTGCAGCGCTTGTTCCTTGCGCTGTGCCTCCTTCTTCCCTTCTAAATGAAATTGTGATCAATTGTAGAAATTTAAGTTGCTTTTTTTTTTCCCTCCCACCTGTAGCATAATGTCAGACTCGCTAATTCAAGACCTCATTGCTGCACGGCTGGTCCTACCAAATAGGGTCACAGTGCCTCTGAAGAAGAACATGAACATTGCCCACCTGAGGTTCCCTATCCCGCATGTGAGTTGGTTTTTCAGTGACGGTGCTAGTCTGTGGTTGTGGGTTTGCTGCCACGTGGGTGCATGCAAGCTTAGTGTCTCAGGCTCCTGCGCCAGCTCGTTCAACCTGGATTGTAGGCTTTCTGCAGGTAATATTTCAGAAACATAAAAGTAGATGTTGGGTAGTTCATCATTTGGGGGGGTCCTACCCTCTGTACATGGCATAAGAAGTCTGTCTAGACACTGAGCTCGTTTACCAATTTAAACTTTTAGTCTCAGTTAGAGAAGGTAAATAAATGAGCAATGAGTGTCAGGCTACTTAATGTTTTTTACTAATGCTGTGAAGGAATATAAATAGGGAGCTCAGAGGGTGTCATCTCATTCTTACAGGGAAAAAAAAAGTTAGGGAAAAAACCCCAGCAACTAATCTCCTAAATGCTTGACATATTCAGATCTTCAGTCTCCTTCATCCACCAAATACCTAATACCCTCATTAGTGAGGGTAAATATAGATGAATGACAAAGCAATGCTCCCTGTTGCAGACTTGTATCACCGAACTGAAGCTGCTTGGGCACTCTGCAATAAGATAAGCACCTGCCGATGGGTGCTTAGTTCCTCCTTCAGCCAGTGGGAATTGATCTTTGCACTTGATTTGACTGCGGCTGTAATCCCGTGTGCATATGTGTGTTTCTGATTTAAAAATAAATTGCAGAATATTTCCTACGCAGTTATCTAGATTGGATTGTGTATCTGTTTAAGGTGGTTTTTTCCCCTCGAGGTAAATGATGGAAGAAGTGTTTTAATACAGCTGCCATTGGAAATATACTGCATCAAAATACGTGTCTTTGCCAACCTGTCATGGTGACTAACCTTGCTGCCTGAAATAACTGGAGGTGGCAGTTTATAATTATCCAAAGATTGCGTTTTCATGACCAATTTTGTATCTTATTTTATTCAGGGAGTAATAAGGGTTCATCTGCTAGAAGCTGAAAACCTTGTCCAGAAAGACAGTTTCCTTGGTGCAATCCGGGGGAAGTCTGACCCGTATGCTCTTCTACGCGTTGGCACGGTGCAGTATCGAAGCAAGACAGTTTCCCGAGATCTTAATCCCATTTGGAATGAGACATTTGAGGTACTGAATTTTTTGACCTTTCCATCCGTAGGATGCGCAGCCGTTTACATCCCTGTGCTTGCAGGACCTTCTCTTAGCTGCCTGCACTGGAGCAGGTGGACTCCTTGTTACTTGATGGAGGCATTTCTGTCCCTTAACCAAGTCCAAATTTACATTGCAAACTTGAAATGTCGTTCAGGTTGATCTGATTTACATATGTGGGTTTTTGGAGGGGGTGCAAAGCACTGCTTTAAATATCAATCAGTGCAGCTGTAGTCCGCTCTAGAGCATCGATTCCTCTCTGCTTATTGGGAATACCCGTCTGAGGGGTTTTAGCTTGTAGCTCAAAAATGAGCAAACTGGTTCTGAAATATTTTCACTTATAATCAATTGTATTTGTTATGCAATTAGCCACAAAACAGCAGGGAATGTCCCTAACGCGTTGTACAGCTGTGAAGCGTCATGTTCTGGCCACAGCCTGAGCCTATAGGAACCTATGTAAATGCTTTTTATTTTTAATCCATACATCTTTCTCCTCCAGTTTGTTGTTCATGAACTACCTGGTCAGGACTTAGAAGTGGACTTGTACGATGAAGATCCAGATAAAGATGACTTTATGGGCAGGTAAATTAACATGACCCCTGCTCACATCAGTAACCTCTGCAACGGGACACCCAGATTATTCATATTGGGAATTTGTGGCCGTTATCCAGCTAGTGACACCAAGCGATTAGTTCCTAGCCCAACTAACTTGGACCAAGGTAGAGAACGGTCCCAGATTCCTGCAGGGAATCCTAGGAAACCATTAGAAGCGATGGTTACTACACAACTTGAGGTTTACTTCAAATTCATTTTAGTTTAGGCAGTATTTTGAGAGGGACGCTGCAGAAGCGTACGTGCGTGCCAGCGCACACGCGCACAGGTAATGCGTGGACGTTATTTGGAACAGATTTCAGCGTGGGCTTTTTTGCTGGTGGTTTCTTCTCCCCCCAGCTGCAGTATGCTGTATGCCTAAATATACACTGAAATGTTTGGTTTTTGTCTTTCAGCTTGCTTATAAGCCTAGTGGATGTTATGAATGACAGAACTGTTGATGAGGTAAAGACCACAGCTGATTTCTAAATGTGGTTGGTAGTGTATGCTTACATGTACTCATTGTGCTCTCCCTCTGCTACTACATTGTTTCTGTGTGCTTAAAGCTTTCATACACGCTTGTGCTGTGGTATTTTCACAAAAAGAAGATACCTCCGCTCAGAAAACCTGAAGTAGCCACTACAATAACTTTTACAATCAAGCTGGCAACCTCAGACAGCCCTGAGGTTACGCTGAGCCAGCAGCGAGGTATCTGGTGTCGGTATCTCGAGTCCTGTACGTACCAAATGTTTTGTACAAGGCTACAGATAAAGTTTGGTGAAGCAGTCTGATTGCTGAGGGAAGAAACGATCTGCTCTTCTTGTGGTTTAGCCTGCAACCCAGCGCTCTGCAGGCAATGCCAGGGTGCCTGTCTTGCGCTGCTGCTGGTTGGGAATACCTGTGCGCTTTGCGTGTATCTTATTTTTGGGGTTTTTTCTGGTTTGTGTTTTGAAGTACATGGGCATGCTACGGTCTAAGCGTCAAAAATGCAAGCTGAGGTGCTCGAAGTACAATTCATGATGTCTGTTTTGCGTAACTCTTGGAGACTGAAACATGTACATGAAGTTGTTCTGCCTCACAGCTCTCAGGTTACTCTGTTCTCTCCATTTAGTGGTTTCCCTTAAGTAAGACAACGAGCGGACACCTGCATTTAAAACTGGAGTGGCTTTCACTAGTGAATGACCAAGAAAACCTGCATGAGGTGAGTGTATTTGCTTAAAGGATTCAGATATTCTGATCCCTGTCCAGTGATCAGCAAAGGAGCATGTGAAATTAGGAACTCCAGGCAAACTCATGGGGTTTTTTTTTTTGTCTGATGAAGTTTTGATGTGATTTCCCCCTACTGCTCCTCCTGAAGAGGAAGGGCATTTGCTTGCCCCAGGTCCTTTGGTCGTTCAGGAGTAACTCAAATCTGGCAGCTCTCTTTGCTTGAATTAGCAAAGTTTTGTTTGACTCACTGCAAGGTGGCCTCTCACAGTTCCCTTCTCTAATTTTTCCCTTCCCTCTCCACCTAGGATCTGTGTAGGACCCCTGCCTGTAACCTGTACTAGATAGAGAGTTACCCAGCACTGGTGCTTGGTAGAGCCACAGTTCCAAATGGTGTCTTACTCATCCAGCAGAATTGTTTGGATAAAGCCCATCTCCCAAGGATGCTGTTTCTTCATAATCAAACAAAAATAACGGAGTTCCACTGAAGTGAATGAAATTTGTTTCCAGGCTCTGCTCTCCTGATGTTGGATTGCTGATGTGTGTGGTTGAGCATGTTTTTAGGTGTCTTGCTGCACTGGGGAATCCACCAGTTCTGCACTGGAGATATTGGAGAGCATTAAGGCCAATTAGACCTCTTCTAGTCTGCTTGAAACTGTCATGCTGTATTGGCCTGGGCTCCTCTAAATGGCAAGGTTTAGGAGAAAGGTGAAGAGCTGCTTAGCTTTCAGAAACTGTCCTTTGAATTTGTGTTGTGCTTTATGTTGTCCTTGATGGGTGATCGTGCCTACCTTGTGTTTTGTTTTATCGCTCCTGGCCTTTGCAGGATAAGAAGGGTCTGTCTACAGCTATTCTGATAGTCTACTTGGACAGCGCCTTCAACCTCCCGGTAAGTACAGACCGCATGCAGGCAGCCTTCGCCCCTAGCCTTTTATTTTAAAGTCCACAACTTAATTGTTTTTAAATACTCTCTTACCAATTCAGAAAAACCACTTTGAGTATTCGAATGGTGAATGTGGAGCAAAGAAGATCAAAAATAACAAGTACCTCAAGGTAAAAATCATATTCTTCTCCCATACTTGCAAAACAACATTCTGGATTGTGTGGTATCATAGCAACTGAAACTGGCTGTCCTTAAAAAGAAATAGGCTCTTCACTGTCAGAATCTAAGTGACCAGGGGTTCAAAATAGTGATTGAAAGCCCACCCCCATGAAATTCTGGGAGGTCCGAGGGGGAATGCAGCACAGAAATATTTGATTGTGGGTGGGGTTGTCTTTATTTTTGTTTTATACTTTGAACAGAGAGCTTCCAGACATCAGACCAAGTCCTGTTATCCTTTCTGCTGCTGCAGGGGTATTTTCCAGGCTGAGCTGTTGTAGCTTGACCTCCCCCACAGGGATGGGAGGCCCATTGGAGACCTGACCACCAGATTCCTTCCCTCTTGGTTTTAGAAGGATTTTGCTTTCATGCTTCTGTTTACTTTTTCCCCCAAATGCTGCATTTTGCTACTGTGATGCAAATGGTGGGTATAGGGAACCTTGTTTTTCTCCCTTTTTTCTTGAACAAGCTATACACAACCACGGCTCTGAACAGTGGATAAAGCTTCCCATTCTCTCTGACTAGCTCCCCTCCTAAACCAAATCTGTACAATTTACCTGAGTTACCAGGGCTGTGATACACATCACACTGAATAATCCTTAATTCTGGACTTCATTGTGTTCACTCCGTATATAATGTTGTGCCAAGAGCTGATCCTCAGGCTCAACCTCCGTAGCGTTAGTGCAGAGCAGCACAGTACAAGACGTTCATTGTTGCTGTCAGATTTTCAGCAACTTATTTCAGCTAAGAGCAGTGATTTGATACCACTTCCTGTAAACTATAAATGTCTTTTTTCTGCTTTCTTTTTTTTTTTCCGTTGTGTTAAATGACAGAAGATGGAACGAGAACCTTCCTCCTTTGTCCTGCTCACAGTAGGAAACAAGACTCAGAAAAGCAAGGTGAGGCTCTGGCTCTTCTGTTTTCCTTAAATACTTTCTGTTTTATGGTGGAGTGTCTCCTGGTAGCCTCTAGGAAGAGCAGGACTAGTGGAGCTAAAGAGCTGTAGTTATGGTGATAGCTGCAGAGGCTGGAGGTGGGGGCCAACCAGCATGTGGAAGTACTGTGTCACTAAGTTGTGCTCCACTACAGGTGCCTGCTCAGCTGCTGTACAGATGTATGGCTTTGTGCTCATGGCCATGAGGTCATGTTGGCCAAGATACCCAAGTTCCATGAGGGCTGAAGAGGGAAAAATGATAGGTCTCCAATCTGCTTCGTGCTTTCTCAGGGCAGAGTGTCATTTGCATCAAACTGGTGTTTGTTCCCTCATCAGTCTCTCCTGTCTCCTATGTTTCATAGGTTTACTGATTTTTTTTTTTACCTGGGCAAGATACATGTGGATCTCTTCCACTTCACTTTTGGTTCCTTTTTCATTATTTAATATTTAATTTTGCCCGATGAGTACGAGCAACAGCTGAGTTCTGCCCTCCCAGCAGCTGTTGTGTTTATTGCCCCACAGCTGGATGTGGATGAAGGTGGCCCTATGTTCTTTTGGACACCCAGCAAATAGGAGTGAATCCTGTTGGCCACGCACGAGCATTCGGGGCTTGCACCTGCTTTCACCTGCCCCATCCAGAAACTGGGTTCTGCTTGCATTTTTACCTTTGTGGCTTTCCCTTTTCCCCACCACATCACCTGCCTCTCCCTAGCTAGATCTGACTTCCAGGTTCCCCCTGCTCCTTTTCCCTTGCTGCCAGCACTCCTGGCCTGGCAGAGGCAGCTGCTTTACAGAGCAGCCTCAACCACAGCCCCCTGTGGATGCTTTCCATGCTCTTTCATCCTAGAAGTGGGTAGCACCGAAGCTGTGCCCTCCTACTCTTCCCACGAGCTCCATACCCCTCGAACTGCTGCTTTCGCCTTCCTCCCCTTCCCGGCAGCTCCCCGCAGCTCCGGCAGCTGGCTCCGGGTGCCTGCGGGCTGGAAGCAGCACTGTGGCTCTCCCTGGGTGCAGAGGCGGCAGGGAGGGAGCGGTGCCGTGCTGCAGCTGAGGCAGACTGCTGGTCCAGCCATGGCTGGGGCCAACTGCAGCTCGCCAGACTTGTTTTTCGGCATTTCCACGCCCCACAGGACTTGCTCTGGTTTTGCCAGGGACTTTGCTTGTGCACGGCTCCGACCTGGAAATGTCACTCCCTACAGCTGGGGTGTAGCATCACTGAATAAAGCAAGAGGGTCACCATGACCCTCTCTGGTGATCAGCACCAGGGTGCTCTTTGCTGCTTACAGAATAAGCTGATGTATATGCCACAATCTTCTTGTTGCAGACCTGCAATTTCAGCAAAGATCCCATGTGGGGCCAGGCTTTCACCTTCTTTGTGCACAGCGCTCATTCCCAGTCACTCCATGTCGAGGTGAGAGAGAAGCCTTCCCTTTGAAGTCCAAGAGGAAGAAACCTCTTATGTTGGATGTGATTTCCATGCTGGTTGTTTCTGTGTGCTTGTACTGGGGTTCTCCTCTGAGAAGGTGGAAGAAGCACCTGTTGCACAGGCAGTTCTCTGTCGGTGATGCTGGTATCTACCTTTGCTGTAGAATCATGTAACGCATAACGTTTGAAACATGGGACATTTCAGGCTGCAAAATGCAAAGGAGGTTTTACACAGGTCTGTGTGTAGTAAAGCCGTGAATATTTTGCTGCCAGAAATCACAGCCTTCATAATTCTCAGCCACAGTCCTTTCTCTTCACCTTGGTATTTTGTTATGAAATCCTGTGTCTCACTAGCGTACATTGCACTCACAGCCAGTTCTGTGGCTGCTCACTGAGCTACAGGAGTGGATTTGAACTTGGAAGGTGTATGGAGGCTAAATAGGCTAAACAATTACCTTGTGAAGGTGCTGACCAGTTGTCATCCCAGCTGCCTGGGACACTTTCCCCAGAGCAAGTAGGGAAAGTCAAGTAAATCCCAGGGCCCAGTTGTTCTGCTAAGGCAGTTCCTTCTCTGTGTAATGAGAGATGGGATTTTTACTGCAAACATACTGATTTGTGACACCCCTGAAATACTGGCATCACTCATTTGGAGGTAACCCTACTTGGTAGTGTGGCTGGAAATAAATAAGCTAATTTTGGTCTCTGTCTGAAATACCTTCTTGCTTTGCTGTTCCCAGTGGTGTGCTTTCCAGTTTGCCATCTAATAAAAACTTTTTCCACCCCCTTACTCCCCCCCACCTCGCCTCCAGATAAAAGACAAGGATCGGGATAGTGCCCTGGGGACTTCAGTGGTGTGTCTCTCCCACTTGCTGAAGGACCCAAACATGACTCTGGATCAGAGATTTCAGCTGGATCATTCCAGCTCAGACAGCTTCATTAAGATGAAACTTGTGTTGCGGGTAAGTTGTTCTTTGCCGTATTCAATCGGCTTCCCCAGCGGAAGCATCCGATTCCTACCAGGCAAAAGAGATGAAAGGTGGGTGTGGAGAAATGCAGCTTTGCCTCGCAGATGAGTAGAAAGTGGAAGTGTGACAAGGTCTTTAAGTGCAATTAAGAGCCCATGGTGGAGCTGCGAGGTATCCCTGCGGCTCCCTAAAGCTTGGTGCAGGGCCTTGCTGGAGAACTTCTCATGACAATAAAGAGTGGGACTGAGAACATCTATAAGCTGGGGAAATCAAAGCTGCTAAGCAGTAAGAGAGACTGATGCTTAGGAGTTGTTTTCTCGTCGTGCTCTGGATCGGTTCTTAGACACGGAAGGATAAGGGGAGGGAACACCACGGCTGATCCCGTAAACCTCTCTCATCTCTAATGGGAGATTCCTGCTGTTAGTTTCGTGTTGAATTTTGCCCGAGGTAATGCTGGCATTAACCCCTGCGCTTCGGGAGCAGCGCTCATTTCTCTCCCTTGTCATTTTTAGGCCTTGAATGTTGAAGAACCCGATCCACAGAGAGTCAAGGCTGGTGTCAGTGCCTTGAAGCAAGGTCCTGTGCGTGTTGTGGAGAAGGGTGGCAACCAGCAAAAGTTTGGCTCCCCACCAAACCCAGAAGTCTCAAAAGCACCTCATGTGAGCAAAGACTCTGCAGCACTTGAGTCCCTGCTGAAAAAGGACAGCAGAGACAACCTGGACACAAATGACAGTTCAGCAGCACCTGTACCAAGTGAAACTGTTGCTGGCATCAATGAGGCAGAGCTCGAGCAAAATCCAGAGCATCGCCCGTCATCAGCGTTGCATACCAGAGCAGCGGCAGCGCCCACGTTGCCGGTCGTGCAGGAACTGAGGCTTGCGCCCAGTGTTGCTTCGCTGGGTTCTCTGCCTTCTTCTTGCTTTGAATTAAGTAGCAGTAATCTGGACCTTCATAAGTAGGTGGTTCTTCCAGCTGAATCGTTCTTCTCTTGGGAATGTTTCGGTTTTATAGATCGCTGTTGGATTCAAGACTACTAAGTCATTTGGAGTCTTGAGCCTCGAATCACCTTACAAAGCATTGACCGAAGTGTTCTCGTCAACAGCAGAGTAAATTACAGGGTCACTGTCAGATGAGGTGTAAAGTGAAAGCATTCCCTTCTCTGGCTCTCCTAAGAGGTGCTGCGTGTGTTGGCTTCGTATTCCTTGAGAGCCTCTCACACAGCATAGCCTGGGCCCCATAGCACGTCAGGATTTTAGCAACAGGATGTTGGAAGTCTGAATATCCCAATTCCATAACAACATAAACTCTCGATAAGCGTATCGGGCTGCTTAAAGTGCCGTGTCTTATCCAACAGCTCTTAAGGTTCTGATAATGCTGTGAACGAAGCGTTTGTGGATCGGTGTGGTTGTGTGTGCGTCCTTCCCGCAGCGTGCAGCAGGAGCCTGCGGGTAGTCTGCTCCGTCGAGGAGCACGGAGAGCCGGATCTGCCCTCCTGCGGCGCAGAATGGCGCTAGCAGAATCCTTAATGAGCTCAAGTGGCAAAGAAGGTCCGTCTTAATTAAGAGAGCAGTTATCAACCTGAACATCAAACGCAGCTCCTGCTGTTCAGCCTCGTACTTCTGGATAGGCAAATTCTCTAGCTCTGACCAGGCCCTCTTTAGGAACCATTTTTGAGCAGTTTTGGATTGGACACCACTTTAGCAACATGCAGAATGAGATATAGCAAAGGTCCCGTTGTGCATACGCAGGCACCCTTGAAGGAGGCGTGTAACACGCTGCCCCGTGCCTCGCGGCTCCCCCCGCAGCAGGGCGCTTGGGCGCTTTCTTGGCCACCGCCGCTGCGGGGCTGGGGTCGGGTGCCTTGCAGCGGGCCGGCCGGGTGGCGCTGGCACTGGCAGGAGCGTTGTTCCTGTGGAGCTTCTCTGGTCCAGCTGCTTTCTAGACAGCGAGCCTTAGCGTGCCGGAAGGAGCAACGGTGCCTTGAAAGCTGGTTTTCGTTGAAAACGCATCACCGGTTTCTGAAGCTCGTGTCCTGTTTTGTGCTGCTGGGTCTGGGCATGTGGTCTGTTAAGTGATATAAGTGGTATAAGTAAGTATTTAAAAGCTTTGTGCCACTGTCTTACAGCGGGAGTGAAATGCCTCTGGGAGAGATTCAGCTCACGGTGCGGTACGCTTCAGTACGGCAGAGTCTCGTCGTGCTGGTGAACGGCTGCAGGTGAGGCTGACGTGTGCTTGTGTCTCGCTGGGAAGGGGAAGAGCTCTCCGAGCTTGTGTCAGTCAGCAAAGCGGGGGCAGAGCCACGTGCAGCGTAAGCTGCCGAGCCGAGATGCCCCGGCGCTGGCTGGCTGAGCCGCGGTCAGTGGGCCAGCGGCAGGTCTGTGGGTGGCCAGTGAGTGGTGCACACTGTAGTAGAGATACTGTAACTTTCATCCACCCAAAGCTGCCTCTGAACAGCACTGGCAGCTGATGTGTGCCTTGGGACGTCACTGTGGGCGTCGTGACAGGGATTGACACCTGGGACTGGATTTGTAAGTGTTAATTTAGGAACCCCCATAAGTGGCCGCACACTCAGTGCTGAAAACTTTGTTTAACTTCACATCCTTGAAGTTTTATTTGCTTACATTCCAGCTCCCAAGAAAAATGTTTTTGGCTCCTGAACCCATGAAGGGTTGGTCTGATTCTAAGAGAGACAAGGTGGTAAAGCCCAGTGGGAGAACCTGCCTTGCCTGTCAGCACCATATTTCTTTTAACAGAAACTTAGTACCCTCTTCCAATCGCGGAGTGGATCCCTATGTCCGTATATACCTGCTTCCAGATAGAAGATGGGCAAGCAGGAAGAAGACTTCTGTTAAGAAAAAGACTCTGAACCCCCAATACGACGAGAAGTAAGAAAACGTTAATGATGATTGCTGCTGAATAGTTACCATCCCTGTATAATGGCTTACGCAGAGTATGGTGCTCCTGGCCCGAAGGATGGCCTCACGTGGACATTTGCAGCTCTTCTGAAAAAAATGGCACTTTAACTGTGACTCGCCAGTGCTTCGGGCTGGCCATGCTCTGCCTGTGGGGGTGTCTGTCCCATCCCCGTCCCCCCGCAGGAGGGCACAGCTTCCTCCCACCGCGCTCCCCATCCCCGCAGACGCAGGCTGTGCTCGCTTTGCGCACAGAGCCCGTGTTCCGCTCCCCGTCCTTGCAGAGGCACTCTTTCCCTTGGGTACCCCACAAAGCCTACTCCCCCGCGCGTACTTCTTTGCCTGACGCTCGTTCTGACACCTTTCCAGAGGTCCACAGCAGAAGTACGAAGCCTTCTGAGACTGGGCCACTCGTGGGCGGAGGGATGGCTGTTGTCCTTGAGGCCTCTTTGCTGACAGTGGCACGTCCACAGCTTTGCCACTGGTTTTGTATAAAACCACAGCGGTGCTTAGACATAGAGCTCTTTTGAGAGGGGGTTTTAACCCCGTCTTTAGAGGAAGGCACGTGCATGGAGGGGAATATTGGGCGATCTGGAGGACTCATTTTTTCCCTGCATCGGGTCCTTTCTGTACATGTCAGTGTAGGTCAGAAGCGGAGAAAAGATGTTAAAATATTTCATCTTACCACTCGGAACACCAGAGTTGGGGATGTTGCTTCTGCCCGTTCTCAGGTACTCCACTGACGCAGTGCCAGCACAGCTGCTGGGAACAGCATCCCTTTTTTGACGCCTCCTGTACATCCTCAATTAAGTACAACAGCTTGAGCAACACTCCGCTGGGAAACACGTTACCTGTTTTACAGCTCTGACTTGAGGAAGAGCTATTCGGGTGGGCAGAACTCGGGTGATTTAGGTGGACAAAACTCTCCTGACAACAGCTGACGTGTGCCAGAGCTGTGAGTCAGAGCCATTAAGAATTTAATTGCCAAGGGTTTCAGCCTTCGTCTGCTCTTAATGGGGTATAAGCCTGCTTTGTAAGCTTGGGGGGTTGGCTCAGCTATTTCCTCTGAGTAATACAGGTTGTGTGGAAAACACGCTGATCTTCCGTGAAGGGAGAAAATGAGGGTAAATAGCATTCCATCATGGATGCGGTTTTCCTCCTTCCCCCAGCACGAGCAGTGTCACAGTCGATCATGAGGCCTGGAAGAGATTTCTTACAGTGTGAATAAAATTGAACTGTACGATTCCCTTCTCTGTCGTTCTTCCCAGCCGCTGACGCTGTATTCTGTCACTCTGTTCTGGCCACCGATGCTTATAGGATTTTAGTTTTTGACTGAAATATCTCCTTTCAAAATTTCGCTTTTAGGTTCGAATTCTTCGAATCGTTGGAAGATGTCAAAAAAAGGACGCTGGACGTTGCGGTGAAGAACAGCCGGCCGTTCATTTCGCAGGAGCGGAAGGAGCTGGGGAAGGTAAGTGTAGAGAAGGGACACGACTGAGCAGTCTGAGCGACGCCGTTCTCGTCACTCGGTGGCAGCGATAGGACCAGCAATCTGGAAACAACTTTTTCTGCCAGATTGTCACCTGAAATCAGGCTCCATCCACGTGGAAGCTTGTGTGGTCTCATGCAATTCGTGTGCCGTGCTGCTTCGCTTGAGAAGGGTGCTGCTGACATAGAACCGTGTTTCCTGGGCTCCGCTCCTGCCCATGTGATTAAACCCAGAATTTGCCAGCGGTTCTTTAAGCTCCCGATTCTGGGAGTCGCGATGACTTTCCAAGCAGTGCCGCTCCGTGCCTGGCTCTGGGAACGCAGGAACCTCATCTCCCCTGAGCCGAGCTGCAGCCCGAGAACGCGAAAGCGGGTCTGACTGGGGAGGAGCGCTGGCACAACTCATCCCTTTGCACGCTGAATAATGTACGAAGAAATAAAATTTGGCTTTTCACAGGTGCGGATCGACTTGTCACAGGAGGACTTAATAAAAGGTTTTGCACAATGGTAAGTGCTCTCAAACCCCGCCAGTTGCCTCACTGGAGTTTGCAGGACAGTTGTTGGAGTGCTGGTAACTGGGCTGTGGATTTTGGGGACCAGCAGGAACGTCTGACCTGCGAACGCAGGACTAACCTGAACTAATCGAGTAGTTTTATCTAAGCTGTATGTTAATCCAGTCGCTAGTGCAACACCTGCCCTGCGAAACACTGTTAATAAGAGGCCTAGATGTCAATTGCAGTCTTCAGCATATTTTAAGTTACCATAAAAGCCACTGGGACACACAAGTAAAAGAATGATGTATTAAAGTAACCTTGCAACAAATTTTAACTTGGATAAAGATCTTAACTAAATTAATCCTCTGATCAGCAATGTATGTATAGATGATAAAACTTTAATTACAAAGCATTTCTAGAAACTATTATAACTTGGGTTTGCCTGTAAGTTCATTGTGGTTCAGACTTAAACCTTAAGCGTTGGTCTGAGGCCAAGATGAAGAACCAGGGTGGGGTTTTTTTCCCCCTTCTACGTCTGTAGTTAATGGCAGTAGTTCTTCCTTCTCTCTCCTTCAGTGGAGCCCAAGGAATGCCGTGTGGGTAGTCCGGCAGCTTGCCACCAGGCAGGCCGCGAGCCAGCAGGATGGAAAACCAAGTTCCCCTGGCCCAGCTGGCCTCGGTGTCCCGCGTAATCTCGGGGCAGTTACCAGAGTAGGAGAAAAATGCAGCATCTGAAGCTCCCAGCAAAGAGCTGAAGCTTGCGGCCATCGCTGAAGCCCTTCGCCGCGCCGCTGAGGAAGCACAAGCAATAGAGCAGCCCCAGTTCTCTCCATTGTGCCAGTTAAAACTTTAAAGTCTTAAACTACTCTAATTACCTCTTGTGTCTGTCTTGCAGGTATGAGCTGACAAGGAGCAGACGCAAGAAAATGTGATTTCTTCTTGTGTACAGAAGTTCTCAACTTTATACGAATGCACGTTTCTTGTAATTAAGGTGTTTTGAACAGCCACTGCAAATTTGAAGCAGTCGCCAGCTCAGGACATGGAAATTTAATGATCCTCAGTGATTCCTTCTCACTGAATTCAGACAATAAACAAACCAACCACCCCCTCCCCCACTGGGAAGAACTCGTCCCTAAAGAAGTCATCCTTTATTTTTGGCTGGTTTGGGCACATCTCTCCCAAAGAACCCTTCTGTACGAGCGCTCTCCGAAGGCAGCGTTGTTGTACCTGGAGACATTTTAGATTTCCAACGCATGTCATTACTTTGCGTGGCTGTTTCACTTCCCCAGGATCCTATTCATGTTTTAACATGAAAGCATTGTACTTTTTTTACAAGAACAAATTTTTAACCGGCATTCTTCAGCTGTAGGGCCACAGACCTCATCGAATGAAACTGTTTAATACTCTAATAGCAATTGTTTTTTGAGAAACTAACAAATTAATATTCCGCTGTTCAGAAGTACCTGAGCATGTTGTGGCTGCAGGTATGTACATAATGAGCTTCCCAAGGCGGGGAGAGTAGTTTACCAAGATGTCATTAAGGCTGTAGGTTGTGATGCCTTAATGTGTTTTGTTCTTTGTTACAGTACATTTCAAAATCTCATAAGCCTCGGTAGTAACGCGTTCTGCCTGAGGAACAGCAGAGTTTTGTAAACTAAGCTTTATTAATACTGGAGCAAAATATACCAAAATATTTTTGGAAGCTTGGTGGACTTGTTTCTGTACAATAAACTTTTAACTGTCTTGCATAACAAACTTGACCTAATGCCTTTCTCAGACTAACCTTTGAAATGTGACCACGGTAGCTTCAACCCATAAACCACCACCTGAAGCAAGCTTCCAATAGTTCTGGCCTCGGTGCCACTAATTCCGGGCTGTCTCAGCCCATAACCGGAGAGAATGCTCACTGAGTGGCAATCTGCTCCTATCCCAGGCTGATCGGAAGCTGTAGAAGGCACTTCAGCATAGGCTCTCCAGCAAACCAAGATGGGCAAGTCATGGAAGTGGGGTGGCCGAGGCAGCTGGGGCACCGTCATCTCCCCACTGCGTCAGCAACCTTCAGCGCGCTCGGGTCAGAGAAGGGCTGGGCGCTGCGTTCAGTGTATCTGTTCTCTCGGTGGGATGGGGCAGACCAGTTCACAGTGGTAAGAAAAAGTTTTTCTTAAGCTGACCATGAAAAGAGAATTAGAAAAAATGAAACTGCTTTTATTTATTTTATTTATGTCAAAAAATCTGAAACTGGTGAGGAGCGTACCAGAGATTAGAGGTAGCTGTTACATCATACACATCAACAGGTACACTCACAGGTAAGAGCCTGGTCTTTTCTAGCAGGATTTAACACTTAACTAGCTACCAGCTTCAAATTCCGCACAGTGGGTACAATGTCATCAAGGTTACTGATCTCTGAAACAGAATGAAAAGCAGAAAGGGTAAGGCACCTACAGTAGCTTCAGCCATAATTCTGCTGCGAAGGTTAGAAATACAGCAAGTGAAAGAAAAACTCCTCACACCTTTTAATGCTTTTGAAAAAAAACCAACCAAACCCTCGATTTAGCGTATCTTCAGAGTCATATGACTGAATACATGCAAGAGAAAGTATTTTGGTCACGTCTGATGGAAAGAAGAGAGCAAGGCAGAAGTTAACACCTTGCCTCACACCCTTGCTTGTATTTTAGCACGCCAGGAGCAAACACAACACATGCAAGCTATTTAAAGCTTTAAGAGGAAGCACTGGCATGAAGATAATTACAACTGTTGCAACTATTACTCACCCAGAAGACAGAGCAGATCTTGAATGAGAGCTTGAAATGGCGGAAAGAAGCACTCATGTTCTTCCAGCTTAGTGATTATACTGCAACGTGCAAGCGAGACTGTCAGGTAAAAGGCGCAAGGGCCAGTGAGGTCCATCCCTGGGGCTGTTTTGCCACACTACGACATGACTGACTGAAAACCCTGCTACCTAGCAGTACAGAACGCCATCTATGCCAAAAATGCATTCTCAAGTTCTGAAACCTGCAGCCAAGAGGTGTTAGCTGTCAAACAAGGAGCTGTAACGTCACTATTTGCGCCCAGTACACAGCCTGCCTTTCCTCCTTATGTGGCACCAGATAATTTTTGAAGTGGAACATCAGTCTCTGTACACTAAATACACTGCCTGGGGGGGGCTGATACAGCTGCCTCAGAGGTGGAGCAAGGAACGTTTTTATGAGCAGCTATTCTCTAGTTACAGCTGAGGAGAGGAACCCAGTTCAAATTGTTAACTCAGACTTGCTGCCCGCTGCTGTTAATGCTGGTTGCGGAGCCCACGCTGACTGTGAGCTCCCACAGCCCACCACCAAGGATATGTCTGTTCTCACCTGTTGAGGAACAGAACGAGATTTGTCCAGTTCCCAAAGTATTTGTAGGCAGCTTGAGGCATACGTGTGTTCTCTTAGCAACTAAAACGCTTCCATATCACAGGTGAAACCTTGCAACACTTTTCTCCTTCCCACCCACATGCAGTATTTGCTTTGTCTCCTTGTGAAACACCCATCCTGTTGAGGCTCAATCACCAACATCCATGCAGACCAACAAGGTGGTTTGGAACCTTCCAGCCTTAATAGTTCTCTTTACCAGCTTTATCCTTTTGAAAGTATTCAAGAGCAGTAACTCCTTTACATCACAGCTTTGTAATAAATTATTCATGTTTCTTGCAGTATCAGTTTTAGCCAGTTCTCCCAATTGCTACATTTGATGGTTGAAGAACAGTCACCAAGGGAACAGCCCCACGTACCTGTGGATGTCCTGGGTCCCCAGAAGCTGCTGTACCTGCTCAGTCACGTTCTCATTAATAACGTCACAGAGTTTCCCAACAGTATCCACTACCACAGTGGGTGGGGCTGAACTGTCTGTGGAAAAACAAAACACTTCATGTTTCTTGTACCAGTAATAGCAGGAAAGTATTTTAGATGCAGTCCAATTCTTGTCGGTGCCCAGATTTTATTTGGTTTTCACCCACCTGGGCATACGAGCTCCATCATTCACAGAAAACAAAGAGCCTGCAGTCAGAAACAAACGAACGTCAGCTCGGAGTGGTGAATGTCACTAAGCCTTAAGTGGCCAAAAAAAGTACGTTGTTGTCAGAGCTGTGTGTTTTAACAGAAGAGATGGTACTGAAGTGCACCCTACAACATCAGTGGAAAAAATCAGCCAACCTACTCATTAGGTGCCTGTAATGCAGCAGCAGCACGGTGTAGGGGCCTGGCCAACAAGGAACCCGTCAAGAAATACTTTGCTAACAGCCAGAACTTGTTTTGGTATTGGATTTTACCTGCTGTGAGTGAAGGTAACAGGCTCCTTGTCCTTTTCTCCCCTCATTTCAGAACTAGGCTTGGAGAAGGCATCCTCCAAGCCCACTGGTTTGTGATTATTAGGGGACACGAGGCTTCGTCTCCTGCACTGGCTGCAGGCAGGAAGGCTGCTCCCCTACTCGCATGAGGCTCAGAAGGCCCTACTAGTCCGGGAGCCCTCTCTCAGGCTGTACACCCTAAAAACTTTCAAACCCAGGAGCAGCTGGTACTTCTGCTGTTCTCCAGAAGTACAAGCTAGAGGAGAACAGGTACGGGGAAGGAACTAAGCGTGCCCGAGTACCAGCACTGCGTATTTGGCATTCAACAACAACTCTTCAGCAGCATAAGACAGAAGTTTCTGAGGACTCGACATAATTACACTTGGCTGAATTAGAAATCTAATTTCTAATTAGTAGAAATCTACAGCAGAGGTTATTTGTTTCTTAAACTTGTTATCTTTCAAGCAGAGGATGAAAGATTGTCAAGAAGACTAACGAAGTCAGCTCACTGGAAACGAAGTGGTGTAAAAAAAATAATTTAAAAATTCAATTTCATCTGTTACTCCTTTCTTCATCCTTCCTGGTATTCCTCAGCAACTGGTAAAGGTTACAAATAATGGGGGTTTGCTATTTAAACTCCCAATTGACAGCAACATATTTTTATCTTCCCAGTGAAGAATATACCGAGTTTACTCATTTCTCAGCAGCTCAACATGTTTTCTATGGAGAGATCAGCCTTTCACTTGTCACCATCTTCCTTTGGAAACGGTCTGAACAACCGGTGGGTGGTAAGTCTTTACCTAGTTCCAGGAGCTCATGGAGATTTCTCATGGCATTGGTCATTTCCCCGAGCTTCGTGTAAACCTCATTCATGCGTGGATAGATGCCGTTCAGAGAATTCACATCAAACAACTTCTGGAAGTGAGAGACTATTGCAAACAGGGTTGGTAAGGATGGTGCCTGGCTGTTCTGGAGCAAGCAGAAAGAATAACTCATCAACGTTATTGCTTAACGAAGCAAGGATTGATTCTTCTAAACCGTGAAACATTCTTAAAACTAGTTGGTGAAGAAAAACGGGTGTAACTTCCCTTATTAAATCACGGCATTTCAAATACTCTTAAATCTGAAGGCATATTTTAAAGAGAGTTTCCAGACACGAATACCCAGCAAACCAAAAATACTCTTTTGAAAGCTTTCTTCTCTGTTGCTTAGTGACGCTGACTGAGAAACAGATAGAAGGGGGTAACACCTGAGATGACAGGGCAATGCAAATTTATTGTTGGTCAAATGACTTTGATGAAAGTAGTCTTCCTCAGGTGAATTTATCCATCACGTTAAAACAGTCTTTGACTATTGAATGTCTTCAAACAGCTATTTCTTAAACCCCATAAGTCTTTCAAGTGCACAAATCTAATCACCGTGTGAAGAACACATTTAAGAATTCCACAGTAACTCATTATAAACCCCTGGTAAGAATCACCTTCTCCTTATTTTCTACTTCTTCCAAAATTGCATCTACGATGAACTGGAGGTCTTCAACGCGTATGGATTCTCTGTTATCCTGTGGATCTGCAGTGTGCCAGGGCATCAACTCCAGAGACAGTTTTCTCAGGGACCTATGCAAATCCTTTTAAAAGAAAGGAGGGGACATAAAACTTACTTTACTAACTCCATAAAACTTGTTTTTATTACAGAAATGGGCCAATTTTCTCTTTCTCATATGCAAAAACATTCCAGTACTGGAGACAGTACGTTTTCATGGAATTTAAACACAGCATCTTGCTTACATTCTTTGATTTAAAAAGAACACTGATAGTCTAAAACTTAAAGTACTTCACATATTATAGTTTCCGTGAAATAAGAAGGGTGGTTCACAAAGAGTTTGGTTTTAAACAAAATTACTTCACTTGTATTTAGATCAAAAAGTTGCTGTTCTGGCAAGACAAAAGGAGGAAAGAAAATGCAGCGTTATTAATGTGTGAAGTACGTAGAGTCTAAAGCTTAAACGGATTCTTAGGGACTCAGTCAGTGAACAAAAACATTTAGATATACACAGAGGAATATAGTAATACTCTGGTCTGTAGGGAGACTGCACGTTTTTCACCCTGCTATGTTTTAAAGTTGTAAATAAATGGACAGCAGAATTATTTTTAAAATTTAACACCAAGTCAGGCAATAACAAAAACTACACACAGAAAAAAAAAACCCAACCCTACATGTAGGGAGGGACCGAGGAGCGGTCAGCAGATTAAACGAAGACCATAAAGCCGCGTTACCTTTAGGGCCGTTAGCTGATCTGCCCACATTTCTATCGTAAGCGGAAGGTGCTCAAATCCACATTCCTGTCCACTCTCTTTTATGTAATTTTGCGCTGGCCCTTTACTGCGCCTGTATAGTAATGGAGGAGCTCTTGGACTTTGCAAAATAGAATCAATACGGGACAAAACCTTCAACAACAAATAACAAATGTTATTGCTCAAATATGTCTGACATTTTGTAACAAAATCCCTCTCCACCACAGTCACAATTGTCTAAACACTAAATCGTATATAGCTCCAGTAAGCTGCTACTGATGAATTTTACAGATGTATTGAATACATAATAGATTCAAAGATTTAAAAATACACCAGCTAGAAGATATGTAAAAGTAATGCAACTATACTTCCCTTTGGGGGATATTTAACATTTCTCCACTTGAGGCATTGATACTTCCACAGTTTACATTTTGCTAAGTTTTATTATATTTGCTTTTCTTTTTTATTCAAAGAAAAATAAAAGCCACCATGTCCTCAGGCATGTTTAAAACCAGAACATAAGCACCTGTTTTGCCCCAGACCTCAGACAAATCTCCGTCCTACAAAGACTTAGCTAACCATGGATTTGATGTTTGCCAAGCTAGTCTCTGCTTCCTTGCTGTATTTTCAGGTAGTTTACACAAAGATAAAATAATTAAGAACAAACCTACATGAATTACCAAATCCAGAACATTACGCATCTTGTGTGGAGGACTTCATCTGAACTGTTAAATTCAAAATAGCACGCTTCAGGTTCCACAGCTGAAGAAAACTCCTGTCTTATATTTCATTGTAACAGCGCTAGATACACACGGTACAGATAAAATTTGCATACCTGCAAGTATTGCTGGCAAACTTCCTGCAGCTGATCTACTCCTGCAGTACTCTCAGGTTCTTTCTTTTCTTCTAGTCCTTCTCCACCACTACTCCCCGAAGATCTACACGCAAATACATGCAGTGGGTTACCCAAGTAGCCTTAGCAGGGAATACTACTTTCAACTTGATTAAAGAATCAGGTACATAGCACATCTACTTACCACCTACAAAGTAAAATCTCCATTTCCTGATGGCTGCCAACAGAATTCCATCAAACTGAACTAGCTGAAGAATGTAATACCTAATGTAAATATCATTAATTTATCTCAAGTTTCCAGGTGGAGGTTATTCCAGATCGCATGCTAATTTAGCAGGGATACCACCAGATGTACAGTTGTTCTGTTACCAGAGGTTCTACTACAGCTGAAGACTTAAAATCCAGAATTTTACTCAAAACGGTCAAGTTCCATGCTCACAGTCTTTATCTGCTTCTGCCTAACATCTTTCCTGGCTAACTACATATAGCTCCCTACCCTTCTTGTCAAATCTATGATTTTCTCTAAAACCACCACCTCAGTCATGCCCACTGCATGAAAGAAAAGACCACTTAAGTATACATGCTGTAAAATGAAGAACTGAACATTTTTAAAGTTTAAATGATGCCTTTTCAGGCTATAAAATATTTAGCATTCAGTATACACACGCACAAATGATTAAGTGAAATGACAGATAAAAAATACTTCAAGAATCCTGGGTCTCTAATACCTTCAACGTATTTTCTTAGCAATGAGTCAGAAAAAAAACTAAGCCAATTTCTAAGAATAACACAGACATTAATTCAGTAGCTGCAACATTTTGCCAACTCATAGTTTCTCATTCATAATCCATAATGTAACCAGTAGCTTTCTTTATAGCTTGTGGAAACAGCAAATGGAGTTTGGTCCTGTCCATATTCTGGTGAGAGCACTCAAATCAGCTCCAGAAAGACAAAATGAAATAAAGAAGACACAGTGCTGCGCTCCCATTTGGAGAGCACGCAGTCATTTCAGAGATTCACAGGGTGTCTTCAGAGATACAGCAGCATTTGCTGCCCATAACCAGGCTCCGAGGACCAGTGATAAAGTATACGCTTTATATGCTACTATCAATGTTACAGCTTGCAGAACACCTTTGCCTTAAGAAGTTCAGAGGATTCATGAAAGTTACTGAAGAAATATACTTACTGGATAGTTTTCTTTAAAGTTTTCTCTAGTTTCTTCACTTGGTTCTTGTAAAGCTTTAATTCCTGTGCAGTTGGTCTGTTAGAAAGAAAAAGTACCAGGTCATATGTCTTGTATTTGAAAGGATCCATAAAACTCAGCCAAGCAAAAAAGTAAGAAAGCTTTGCCAGTGCCGCAACATCATTCTGGAAATGAAATTCTGCAACATTTCTACGTGGCAACAGCAAAATAACTGTTAGCAGTTGTTGTTATTAACAGCGCAGGGAGGGAAGGTTGACTGTTGCTGCCATATCTTACATCTACGCGTCGCTTTTAAAGGCAGATTTCATACTGCGCTTTTACAATTGCTGGTGCTTTCGGGTTCTTTGTATGTAAAGCAAAGCCTACCAAAGTGCCCTGACAAAGAATGATACTTATCCTTTCTCACCTTATTTCCAAATCTTTTTTGAGATTTATGTTTTCAACCAATAGCTGTTCATTCCTGGCTTTTGTTTCAATAAGCTGTTTCTGGAAAGACTGCAACATAGACTGTGTTATTTATTTCACTCATTCCATAAACAAGCTCGACCACTTTCAAGTAGATATGTGTTAAGAAGGGTTGCCATTTGCCTGTGTAACAAGACAGCATGGATGAGGAATTAGTCACCCAAGATCGAGAGCCTTCTCTCCGCGGTGGAGAACCTGGGATTAAGGAGGTCTGTTCAGTCCCAGCAAAGATGCCTCACAGCATTGTGCTGAATCTTGGCATAAAGACAGTGAACCCTGCCCAGAGTTTACAAATTAAGAAAACATAGAATAGAGGGGATAGAAATCAAACACACACACGTTTCTATGTGGCTCTTGAAGGGTTACCAATAGACATCTGCACTGACTTATTCTTAGCCGTTCCATACCGTGAGCAGTGCTCTATAATTGGGAGTAGCATCTAGATTTAAGATTTCTTCTTTGTTTTTTACTTCTCTCTGTACCTGATCTTCATCTTTTTTATACTGCCTATTGGGAAAAACAAATTGTTTCAGCTTAGTGTAATTCGATTACCGCAAAGATCTAAGTTGGCTTAGTCAGCAGTTATGTACGATAATAATGTTTCCATAAACTGTAAAGTAAATAGAACAGAAATTCCGCCCGAAGAGCCACTGCTCTGCTCTGTTACTTCTGGGAAGCTGTTTGATATACTAATTAAGTACATTTATTTGTCGAAAGAAATTCCAGTACGAGCAAATCCCAGTTTTCAAGATAATAATCTCAAACTATAGCAGCGTCTCAGGGATTTGCTTGTTGCTTTGTACCACACTGGCACCACAACAGAGCCAAAAACCTGGTATTCCTTTTATTTAGGGAGATCAGTCGACCGTGCACAGCCAATGCAGTAATTCTGCCTGTGAACCACGGCAAAAGGGGAAGGTTCAAAAAGGAAAGAAAAGGGAAAAGGGAAAAGGGAAAAGGGAAAAGGGAAAAGGGAAAAAGAATTATAGCTCAGGTGTCTAAATACCCCCAACTTCCTAGCTGCACTGGCCTCCTACATGAGCAGCTGCTTAGCCTGACTGACAGCTATTCCCTGGATGAATCCAAACCTCCTAGGCCATTACAATCTTTTGCCGTTTCCTGCACGTTAGCGACGTGTGGGACACAGAATATTTACCATTCCAAGCTTTAAGAACAGTGAGGAGTAAGAAAACTTTGAAGAGTAGGATCATAAGGCATTAGATAAAACTTACCTTAGCTCCTTTTTCATTTGACTAATTTGAGATTCATAATAGTCGATTAGACAAAGCAACCTGAAAAAAGGAAAAATGGTATTTTAAATTTCAGATATTCTCAAAGAAAATCATGCCTGAAAGATTCTGTGAGCACCCCTAGGAACAGGCCAGCATACCGAACTGCACTGCACTTCAGAAGCGACTGCACTGAATACTGGATTCTCTCGTATCAAACAGTCACAGTTTTCCAAAACAGAAAAGCAGAGACATTAACTCTGTACTAGACTAGTGGCAAAGTTATTCAAGAGGAGACAAAAGCTAAATCTGCCTGACAGCCTCCTCTGCCTGTGACTACGTTTACCCAGCGATCTTAACAGCATGGCACAGCCCCGAGTGCTAGGGCTCAGCAACCACTGTGGGACGCAGAGAGCACAAGTCCCATGCAGCCTGAGGATGTCCGTCTCCAAAGAAAATAAAACTGCCTTCAAAGTAAGTGGTTACAAAAAAAGAGAGACACAAAAACTGAACAGCTGAGGAACTGCCTTTCCTCTTGGGCACTCTGAGATTGTCTGTTTTGGAGAGACAGATGAGAAAGCCCAGAGAACCAAATTCAGTGAACCTTCTTCTCATACAGTGAGGGCACAAAAGAAGGGCTGCAGGGCTGTGCACACACAACTCCTTTTACATGCCCCCCAGGTAAAGGATCCTAGACAGGCCTGGAAAACCAGGCAACGTCAGCACAATAAAGTGATGGCTACCTGAGACCCAAGAAATCTCTGAGTATAGCAGAGCTATGGAGATCTTACTGCAAGAGACAGAGGCTGGGTATACTTTCTCAGAACTGTCCCTAAAGTAGGTGGGAAGCCTTACAGCAAGCCTGCAGCCAGCAGTTGCAAAGACCAGTTGCACTTCAGAACCGATTGCAAACTGGACAGGTTTTTAATTTACATTTTAAAATATCAGAGCCCCAGGATGAGATCACCCTAGCTGATACTCCAGTTTCAGAGTAGAGAGAATCATTCCCTTCTCTTTGCTGACACCTAGTGTATACAGGGGCTGATAATTTTTTACTTTCTGCCATAGATTTATCCAGCTCACATTTACTATGCAAGAAAAAATTACTGCACTGATGTGCCTTTACAAGAATTTCAGCTTGTACTGCTGAGATCGCTAGCATTTCTCTCCCCCCCCCATATATTTATCAAGAACTTTAGTCACTTTAAAATGTTAAAATCCATTTCTTCATTTGATGTTACAGGTCATTCACCAATGTAAGAAGATTGCTTACTGCTGATCTAGAAGAGACTTGGGAGCTCTTTTGCAAAACCGACAAAACATTTTGTTCTGAGTGGCAACACGCCGTTGCTCCTCCATCCCAACTTTGCACAGCTCCTTCTGCAAACGGGCAATAATCTCCTCTTGTTCTTGCAGCTTCTCCTGCTGCTCTTCATATTTTGCCTGTAAAAAGAAACCAGGAGCATTATGAAATTATTCTAACCCACCAGCTGGAGATGACACTGTACATGCCCAAGTAGGCGCCAGGTCCCAAGGAAGATTAGTAATTTTTTAGCCATACTGAAGAGCCAGTGGAAGAAGGATACAGGTACTTTTCTAAGTTACCATCAGAAAATTCTGTACGGATTGAAAACCCCTAGCTATAAATAGCATACTAACTTTATGACTTGTATTTACATTTATCAGTGTAAATATTTTTAGAGCTTTTAAAACAAGTCGAAAGTTTGAAACCTCAGACAGTACTCTCTGAATGACCTGGGAAACCTGTTGATCTTTTTGAAGTTCTTTGACTTGATTCTGTTGCCGGCAAACTTTAGCTATTGTCTCATCTTCCAGCTGACAAATTTTGGACTTAATGTTTTTCACCACGTTTCCCAAATCATTAGCCCGTTGCTCTTGTCGAGATGCCCGACTTCGTTCTTGTCGTATCTCATCTCTGAAAAAAAATAAAATAGATCCTTGTTTTAAATTAAACTCACTTCACTGAAGACAGTGAGGGAAGCACATGCCTGACAACATTATCTCATGATGCTCGGTAATAGCCTGTGGTGGCAGGAACGGGAAATACGCTGGCACGGGAAGAAGCAGCAGATGAAATAACGCAAGAGCTCAAAAGGAACTAGCCCAACATTGCTGCATATTGGACAATAATCTCAGGAAAAAGGTCTTTTAGGTCTCAAGCGTGACAAGAGCTCCACCTGGCAGAAGCCAGACAGTGATACTGCTTTCGCTTTGCATTAGCAAGTAATTCCCTTCCACTGCGACTTACCTAAGACAACGATTAGCTTCCATAAGCCCCTGCATAATTTTCTGCTGTCGATCGGTGTCTTCCACCAGAGTTTTTAATGCAAGTCTTATTCCTAGAGAAGACTGACTGTCTAAGACAATCATATCTGGAGATACATAAAACAAGCAAAGTCATAATGAAAGGCTTTTAATAGCTGAAGATGACATCTCTGCTACCGTCTGGAAGTGACAGCTTTAGAGATGCCTCATGAACTTAGGCTTACTATTTTCAAAAGCTTGTAAAATTAGCATTTCCTCACCTGATATATTTCTGCAACTTTGGGGGGCAGCAAGACTCACTGGTTTCAGCCCACGACGCGTTAATAGCTTGTTTAGGTTCTCCCATTCTGGCTTCTCCTGCTGCAGCGGGGTGAAGGGGAGGAACAGGCAGAAACCCGGGTTCTCAGGATCAGCTCACAGCCTCCCGCCCGCCCTGCCGTGCAGGCAGCGGAGGATACCCAGTGCCCCCCAATAAAAACCAGCAGACCCCAAACTCCCAAGACGCCCCAGCCAGTGTCGAAGGGATTGTGAAACTTTCCAGCAAGATCTGCAAAAGGCACTGGGGAAAAGCGTACTTAACAGCATACAGGATACTCGGTTCTCCTGATCGCTATCAGAAGGAGAAATATGTGCAATGGATAAAATTTTCTTTTTTAAAACCCCAGACAACCAGCCCTCAGGTAACCCTACTGCAGCAGGGCCGCGGTGGGCCGCGACCCCCCGCCCGCCTCACGGGACGCGGGGCCTGTTGGGGGGGCGGGGGTGCTGCTTGCTTGCTTTTCGTCCTGGTTCTAACTACCGAGCAGTAACGACAGCCACCTCGGGTCCACCACGGTACCTCTGTCATGGCGAGGGCCGCGCGCCGCCGCCCGCAGACGGCCACCGGGACGCAGGTGAGGAAAGGGGTCGGTTACCAGGACGCGGAGCCCCAGCAGGCCCCGGGCGGCGGCGGATCACGGCCTCGTACGGGACCGCTTGTGGCGGGAAGGCGCGGAGCCGGTCGGGAGGGCGGTGGGCCGGGGCAAGGGGTAACGGCCCGCCCGCCGCCGGCCGGGAGGGAGGGAGGGAAGGAAGG
>VWZZ01003599.1:88974-105861 GCA_013399095.1 Psophia crepitans | reverse complement strand
GGCAGGCATGGATTAGGTGGATGCAGGGCGGTAATCCTATCCTAGTTTTCAAAACAAGCGCTTCTGTATAAAGAAGTAAATCTCATTTTGGGCTGCTGACTTGATGAACAGAAAACGCAGGGAAACGAGGCAGTCGGCGGTTCCTTGGGCTGAGGCCAGCGGCGGTGTTTGCAGGCTGGCTGCGCAGGCACCGCCGGCCCTGCGGCACTGTCCGGCTTTCCGTCGGACACCGATGGTATCAGCTGTCCTTCGGAAAACACAAAGCTGGCCTGGAGTCTGGGGTCAGGTTTGATCAGAAAGTGTATTACCATATTACCATGATTTGTTTAAAAAAAATAATGTTTTCTCAGATGTTTCCCAACCTTTTCAGTATTGATCTCAAAATTCACGCGGCAGGGTTGCGTACCGCCCAGGGGTGATGCAGGCCCTGTGGGCAGCCTGTAGACATGCTCCAGGTGCCACCTCTGCTGGCATTTCTTCGTAGAACCACAGAATGGTTTGGGTTGGAAGGGATCTCACAGCCCATCTAGTTCCAACCCCCTGCCATGGGCAGGGACACCCTCCGCTAGACCAGGTTGCCCAAAGCCCCATCCTGCCTGGCCTTGGACACTGCCAGCAAAGGGGGCACCACAACCTCTGGAACTTCTTGTGCTTGAGGCCATTTCTGGTGTGGATTAGCTGGCAGGGACAAGCATGGGTCTGTCCTGAGCTCCTTTGATGGGAAGGGAGAAGCACAGAAATACACCCTGCCTGACTTCCACCATGTGCCAGGGGATGTGAACCATCACAACCTGTAATTTAGGAACAATGAAAGCAACCTCCATGGCATTTATTAGGTGGTGTATGCTGCTCACTACCGTGAGAATTAAATCCTTATATCCTTAATGTGGTTTCACTGTTTTTAAAGCTTACTTTTTGGTTTATGAACAGAAATGTGTGTAATTACTGACAAAACCATGGCAGTGTACTTGAGCATCTTTTAAAACAGAAGCATAAGTCAGAGTGAAGGATGTTTCATTTTTAAATGCATACTTCTGTTATGCTGAAGAGAGACCCTGGAACTTACAACTTTAATAAATTTTTCACTGAAAAGCACACAGTTTATAAAAAATTTACTCATTTGCACTTACTAAATATATGCTTATTAATATGCACAGACTTAATGTAGATAGCTCTTACATAAATTAATCTGTGCAAATGATAAATGAAAAATATCAGCAGTGTTGTAAAACACAGTCTTCATCTAAAGAATATCCTAAGAAAAACAAGTGACTTCTTTCTGCTTCACGTACACTTTATGGCTGAATTGCCGGGTCAAATTGCTGATGCGATTGTTAAAAACTACGGCAGCGGTTTAGAAAAATGAGAGGAGGTTGAAATTGTTGTTGCCTGTGCTGTTTCATTTTCCCTGAGGTGGCAACAGTCCCTAGTTTGTTGACCGAGATGGGCAGCTCTGGATTTGGTTCCTGCTTGGTTAAGTTGTTTGTTTCTAAGCTTTTGCCCACAAGTTTGGCAAACCAGTTTCCCATCAAGTAACTGACAAAGTTATGATGTGCTAATACAGTTAGGATAAATTGCACATCCTAATTTTGCAGAAGAATACTTAATTTGCCTCTTTGCCTAAGAAGAATAATTATGTTTGTATTTCATCGTATTTACAGTAGTGCATGATATTTCATGACACTTAAAAATGTCCTTTATCTTAAATGGAGGAAATGAGGAAAATTTAGGCCTGAACACTTCTCTGCTGCTATTCTGCTTTTCTTTTTTCTTGCTGCTAATTGGATTAAAAGCCGTTTTGGTTACTATGGCGTCCTGGGAGGAGATTACTGTCTGTGAAGATGAAGTAAGGTAAAAAATCAGAACTGTGGTATGAGTAGATTTGGCAAGATATCTACAGTTCCAGCAGTCACTCATGACTGTATCTAAACTTTTAAAATCACTTAAATGAAAGGATATCTTGCCAGATCTCCTCCCCCATGGGTGTATGTTTGTGCAGAGTTGCATTTCTGAATGATGTAGGTAATGTTTATGAGAAGGATTACAGACAAATCTGTTAAAACAGATACTAGCTAAACTGGTCATCCTGACTGCTTTTCAAGTTTAAAAGGCTAAAACACTTTCTCAGAGACCAATCAAAATACCGTATTTTAACACCTGCCAAGAACTGTCCAGGAGCAATTTGAATTCTAATTACAGTTCTGTAACCAGACTGTCACCTGAAATGGAAGTTTTAGAGGTTAGATGGATATATCTGTCTTTGTACATTGTTTGTCAAAGTGAGTCTGCTTAACTGTCTATATTTTGTGATATTTTGTCATATTTGAATGTTTGAAAAACATGAAAATATAAGCAGTTCTGTAAGCTTGTTCTTTCAAGTCTCGTTTTTCATTTGTAAAAGTGACTTGCCCTGAAGTGCTAAAGCTTTGCACTATAGCCATCAGTAACTGAACTCTTTCAACAAGAACTAATTTACTTTGTTGGTGTTTCCATAGGTCTCGGTACAGCTACTTAGAGAAGATGACAGATTTGGTGGCTGTTTGGGAAGTAGCTTTAAGTGATGGTGTTCATAAGATTGAATTTGAACATGGGACCACTTCAGGAAAACGTGTTGTCTATGTTAATGGAAAGGTGAAATTGCTATGTGCTCAAAACTCACTATCATAGAATCATAGAATCATTAAGGTTGGAAGAGACCTCAAGGATCATCTAGTCCAACCGTCCCCCCCCACCTATTACCCACTAAACTATGATGCAGATTATATAAGTGCACTTCCGTGCAACAGGTATCAGAACAAACAGAAGGCTAATAAATGCAAGCGAGGTATATTCAGCTGATTACCTAATGTAATGAATGGTATAATTCTTTTTTTTTCAGTTACAATTAAGGTGTGAGTATTCATGAAGTGCTTTGCTGTCCTTGGGCAGAGGCACTGTAGACATACAGAATATTGTGTATTCATTCATTCTGAAATAATAGTTAAGTATCGAGCTGTTTCCCTAGTTCTAGCTCATTTTTTACTAAAACATGCATTCAAGTTTATCAATTAATACGCATTGTCTTTGTTTTATCCTACAGGAAGAAATAAGAAAAGAATGGATGTTTAAATTAGTGGGTAAAGAAACATTCACTGTTGGAGCAGCCAAAACAAAAGCTACTATTAACATCGATGCAGTCAGTGGCTTTGCATATGAATATACTTTGGAGATCAATGGAAAGAGCCTCAAGAAGTATATGGAGAACAGGTCAAAAACAACCAACACTTGGGTACTGAGCTTGGGTGGTACGGACTATAGAGTGGTTCTAGGTAAGTAAACACTGAATGACTTAATGGTGCTGCCTTTGAATAAACCTGTGTGCATTTAGTAACTGGTAATTAAGAGAAAGCACAGTTCAGTGGCTAGCGCTGTTGCAGTTTCAAATCCTATGTGGTCTGGAAGCTTGGAATTAGATGCCAAGACAGTCTGAAAAATAATGGTCTTGTTACGCCTGCGTGAGCCTGCTGTCAGTGTTCTGTTCTACACTGTGTGGTCTAGACTCAAAAAAGGAAAGGAAAAAAAAAAAAGGTCAGAAGGAGTTATGGCCTTCCCCTAGCAAGACAGTTCTCCAGGTGAAGCATGTCACCAAAGTGTTATCTTCTTGTGATCAAACCCGCCGTGTGTGTTAAGTTTGTTAGCCAAGTAATGAGGCTTCCCTTCCAAAAATCATAAGCCAAAGGTACTACGGCTAATTAGGAACTTCTTTTGGGAATGGAGAGTAAAATTCAACAGTGCATTTTTAAAATATCTAGATCATCTTGTCAGTAGGGGAAAAAAAGAGATCTCCTTCTACTTTTTGTTTTCTTTTTCCTTCACAGAAAAGGACACTATGGATGTGTGGTGCAATGGTCAAAAAATGGAAACAGCGGTACGTGATCATTTCCAAAGGCCTTCCATGAGCTATAGCTGGGTAACCAAAGCTTAGCAAAATAAACCACAGAGGGACACGTTACCTCACTTCACCACAGAGTATGAGCGTCCGCCTAGCTGGCCAGGACACTAGGAGTCTGTTCTGAATGTCCTTCACTGTACTGTATAACTGACAGTATTGCAGTTAGGGTGCCAAATGTCTCTTTATTTAAGGATAAACAGTGCTTTTGTTTACACTTTTTAGACAAGCAAAAGAAATCCTCAGGGTCGGTTGTCCAAGGTTTTTAGGGAGGAAACTTTCAGGGGAGTAGGATGGACTTGAGTTTGCCGAGAGTGCTGAACCACCTCATCCAAACCCACTTGTGTTAGTGGTAACTGAAAGTTGAACACGTGCAGTCTGTTGTGAGTCATGATTTTTTTCTGTCTAGAGATGGTACCTAACACTTCAGGCTTAAGAGTCTTGTTGGAACAAATCAAATGTTGTGTCTTTCTGTCACATCTGCGTTAATTTTTAGAGCAAGTTGACAGCTAGAAGGCTTAAACTATGCAGTGACTTTTTATACTATGGTGGTTTTCAGGATGCATACTATGTAGCCTTCCGCATCCTTGAAGGATGTGCTGTCTCAGCAGAGAGTTGTCACTGTGATCAGTACTGCCCCAAGTAAGCCCCTAGAACAGTACAAATTGTAAAATCAACAGTTTTGCTATACTTGAGGATAGGATATTAAAATTAATTAGATAACTGCAGCAGGCGCCACATCTCCAAAACACACAACTGTTACGCCCAATTCAGGGCTCTTTGTCCTGCTGTAGAAGGCACTGCTAAATATTTCATGTTTTACTGACACTTCAGCATAGGTTTGTGTGGTATTTCCTGGCTGTACTACGCACCTCAGAAGGACACTGTCTTTTCTATTTCTGTTTTACTGACATGGATCAACGGTATGAATTCACAAACTCCTAACTTCACCATTTCTGATTATGTGGAACTTTGATTGTCATCTAATACCCACATATCTTTACCTGGATGCCCTGACAAAGCCCTAGCTCAGAGCCTGCAGCTTTGTTCAGCATTTGCTGAACATATTTGTCGCAGGTACCTGTGGCCGCTCTAATTGTGGGAGCTACAAGTGATCTTGACTTTGGAAACAGACTGATGCACTGAAGCTTTTATTTTACTAAAATAGCCCATGTCTCATTTTATTCTTGTCTCCTTTCTCTCAGGGTGAATTTGTAGAAGATGGGACTGAAACTCACTTCAGTGTTGGTGATCACAGCTGCTGCATCAAGGCTGTCAGTAGTGGAAAACGAAAGGAAGGGATTATTCATACCCTTATTGTGGATGACAGAGAAATCCCAGAGGCTGTGGAGTAGCCTCTAGTTTACTGATTATTGTAGGACTAAGATCAGGAATTTTCAATTACTGTGGTAATTATTTTAATATGTACTACTTGGTACATCTAGTTTGTGCTGGGTTTATTTTCTAGTTTCTGAATATGAAATTATTCTTGTTGAGGACCAGACGAAAAATCATTATGTGCAACCTCTTACTTTACCAGTTTTTAAAAAACTGTATATACATATAGAATATATATTTTATCACTAAGTGCAGAGAGCACAGGTGAACTTAGAAATTATATACTAGAAAAAAAAATTCACTATAAAAAGAAATGCAAGGTAAATACTCAGTAAGGCTGAATCCTTAAAAGCTACGGGTGTGCGCGGAGGGAGGAGGAAGCATGTGCTGAGCATTTGAATAAGCTGTTAACATTTTTTCCATCATTATTTTTTCTATTAACGTTTTTCAGATGCAGTTAAGAAGAGCTACAAAGTTAATAAAAAGATGAATAGTGAAATACATTGTACCAGTACTTGTGTAACAGTATTAAAATAATCCTGTCTATGAAAATGGTTCTTTATACCAAGTAGGAGAAAAGATGTTACATTGTGCAAAAAAAAGATAATCTTTCAGGTTTCCTGAAAACTGGTGCTTGTTAGAACTTGTTGCAATAGTTCAGAAATTCTGTACTGAGTATTTCCAAACAAGAAAACAGAAAAAACCTTCCTGCCATGAAACTGCTTTTAAAAATGAAACCTCTCAAAGCAAGCTGAAAGAAGAGCTTCAGGCTACAGCTGTGCGTTTTCCTGGCAGGAATGCGTGAATCGAGAAATGTGAGGAAAAAAGCCTTTATTTCTGTACTGCAGCACTGCTGTAAGCTGTTCGGGTGTTTAGTTAGGGCCATAACTAAAAAACGACAATTTTAACAGCTTCAAATTGGACAAATCTGGTACACCTTATACTTTGGGGCAATACATTTTGTTTTAAACCCTGCTAATGTCAGACATAGTTTCAGGTTTTAGTACAGAAAGTTTCAAAGTACCTGAGAGCTGGGCTGAATCTTCTTTTACGCTGAAGTGAGTACAATAGCTGTTAGGCTTTTCCATTTACTGGCTTCACGTCACTGCAGAAGCAATGTGGGGATTTCTGCAGTTGACACTGTAATTTTTAGAAGATATTGGTACAGCTGATTAATTGAAAAGCAATTTCAGGCTGTAGCGTGAGCCAGTTCTCTACTATTTTGTAGCCTTCCAAAGAGATTGAACACCACTGAGAAATCTGAAGCTCAAATACAGTCCAAGTCATGTTCTTAACACTATTCATACATTCATACTTTTTATTTTGAATACATGTATCTATAATGCTCAGAATCTCTTAACCAATAAACACCGTACAAGCAACTACTGTTACAAATCATGAACTATTGCCTCACATTTATCAGAACTATGTGTATTTAATAGCACGTCCCTAAGTGGGAAACAGCTTTCACCTGATATGTTCACCTATTTAAGTCAAAAGAAAAGAATCAGAGGCACAACCACAATTTCTCAGGTTTCATTAATATATGCGATATCTCAGATGAAGAAAATCTAATGGAAGAATGGCAGCCTACACAAACATTGAGTGTATAGTCACATGCTCAGAGCACTTTAAGGCATAAAGTAAATGACCAGATAAACGTTAAACTGTATTTTGTGATGCTCTTCCCTTCCATTTCCATTCACAGATAATTTTGTTCCAATCTCCGTAAGGCACTGACTAACTTTTTCCGTTCACGGCTATTTCAGAGCACTTTGCATGAGGCACTTTGATCCCAGCATGTTACTAGGCAGAACATCCTCTTGAAATCTGCATACTAGACTTTGTTCTGAGGGAGGCTTCACAGTAGCTACAGTTCTGGTTAACTCTTACTCAGGATGCTACTGGTTTCCTCAGAAGGTCATATCCCTCTCCCTGACTTGGGAACAAGTCAACAAATATTGTGGAAGGGCCCCAGCACTGTTGCAAATGACAAAGGTGTCAGGATCATTTACATCATCTACTAAGCTGTCATATACCTTAATGGCGTCCCCCTCCACTGCAGGTGGCGTAATATAAGACGGCTTGCCTTTGGTGTATGAGCCTGTTAGTACATCAGCCTCAAACACGTACATTTTAGAGTTTGTCTCCCCCATATCTTTACCGTCAATTAGGCTTTTCAGGTTCCTTTTAAAGTAGATGCCAGCTCCGTATTTTTGTTCTGGAAAAAGAAAGAAAAGTTTTCAGAGTGGGGCGGGGAAAAAAAAGCCTCTAACAATTGGTTCTTTGGGGCAGCAGTACAGAGACTGCTGCTTGATTCAGTATGACACTTTGTGTTACCGCTCAATGCGTGCCATCCTTTCAGAAGCAAATATGCTTTAAGTGGCTGCGATGCTAACACTGATCTCGCACTGAAATCATGAGCCATGACAGCCGATGGCCATTCTGATTTAACTGCTACGCCAGTGGCCGCTGTTTGGATTTCACCGTTAATCCAATGATAAAAACATCAAGGTATAACGTACTTATATAAACGCTTCTGTCATCGTGTACAGGAACTCTGATAAGCACCAGAGAAGGGAAGATTTTAATAATGCAAACTACAAAAATAAGCTTTGGGATGTTTAAGGAGAATGCTGCATAAAAGTGCTATCACAGTACCATGTGGAAAAGTGCCAAGAAATGAAATTAGACCATCATCCTAGTTACTACTTTGAAAGTGTCAAAACGTGCCCGCTACATTTACACTGCATAGACAAGGAAAGGCAAATCTCTGCTTTTTGAGCGGTTTATTGCCCAAAATCCCAATTCTGCATTTGACAAGCGAAATAGCACGCTCTCCACCTAGTGCCGGATGAAGCGCTAAAATCCTTATTCTTTCCATTTCCGAAAACGTCTGCTACGCTGTCTACTACGAGATTGCACAGACACCCCAACTTTCTTCCTAAGCGCGCTCTAGTTCGAACGGCAGCCTGCTCTGCCAAATTACCTGCTGTCTCCGATCGCACCCGATCTGAGCAGGGGCTTAGGCCAGATGACCTTCAGAAGTATCTTCCAGCCTCAAGTATTCTGTGATTTCTTCGAATGTGTTTTAAAGCATGGAGCTGCTCCATGCAGCACGTAAATAAGGACACTGACTTTCTTTAAAGAGTGATGCAACAAAATAAAACTTGGACCTGGCATTATATGGATGTCAACAATTCTGCCCAGGGTGTCCGGGCTAGGCTAGAATCCAGGATTATCCTCCCAGAGCCTTACTGACTCTATGGGAAGGAAAAACAGGAAAATCTTACTGTAGATAAAAAAAATAAGCTCATGTGACTCTAAATGCAGGTGAGAAAGTTCTTGTTTAGGAATGTCATTTTTTTCTGATTTTAATCCAACTTTAGAGACTGTTCATTTTGATTAAAAGATGCCAAAGCAAGTTATTACCTGTTGGTGGAGAATACATCCTGTGAAACCCAGTTTGGCATACCGAGCTACAGAACTGAGCAGGAACGTGCTGGTACAACTTGCGAGTTATTTGGGAGACGCCTTGGTTTTCTTTTATTTTTTTCATTTGTTGGAACGCAGCAGATAAAAGAGGATTATGTATCTTTTCAATCTGTAACAAATAAAAGTGCATAAATAAGCAAATGGAGACCAATATCCATGAAACCCATGAGTGCTCTTGTTCTAGCTATATTCTTCAGTGTAAGAACGTTTAAATTATATGCACTGACCACGTAGCAGATAAGGTATCTGACACGTGCCGCTGCCCCAAAGAAAAAGAACTATGGCACTATCCCATGCCCATCATTGAAACCAGTGGGAATCTGTGGTAGCGTAGTGATCTCCAGTACTTGACTTGTGTGGAACAGATTATCAACCGTATGTGAGAATAAGCTGTGTGGATGCTTACAGCCTAATCTTGTCAAGAACTGCAAGTTAAAAAACCTGTTCAAAGTCATTTAACTGAGCTGTGACTGATCCTTGGTGCAGCATTTCTTTAAATTCTGAGGTAGCTTTTGCACCGAGACTCAAAGTCGCTAGTTCTGCAGGTCAAGGAGCGCTTACTTTCAGCTGGTTGGGATGTGCTATTATTTCAATGTTAAATACCTTTCTCGGATGAAAGGCAGCTCAGCACACAGCAGTCTGGTTTCCAGTTACCTGCCGTCACTACAAATCCCTTTTTTTTTTTTTTTTTTTTACAAACTTCTGTACTCCTCTGTGTTGCATAGCCTCACCCTCCTCCCCGTCAGTAAAGCACTGACACCCAAGCAAGGTCCCAGCTTCAACGCACTACTAATCGCATCGTAACTCTGAGAAACTGTTGCTCATTTTTGGTGTCAAGCTCACAAGAAAACAGAGACACTGCATTAGTGTCCTGGAATACTGAACTCATTCTTACAGACCAATCTCCTATCTTTCTAGAGTCCTATAAAGCAACAATTGAAGCATGAAGTGAGAGACAGAATATACAGTATAGTTCAAAAAACTTCTCAGAGTTTAACCACAGTTTTTGAGTGATTATTTGCATTATGTTTAAAATAAGTTTTACTAGGAGTAAAGACGACATTGATTTTTAAGGATTAGGCTGATTTGACCTTAATTTTTAAAAGCAATATATTGAAATAGTTCATCAGAGTTCTTTAAGCATATGTTAAACATGTTCAAATATATCAGCTGAGATTTAGTTTTTACATGAATATGCTCTTTACCTTGAGAACACAAAGCCCAGCTTTTTCAAACTGTCTCTGTCTGTCTTTAAACTCCTGAAGGTGTGGTTCCACCAGTGAAATCTTATATTTAGTAATATTTGTCTTGTGAGGGTGTTCTTCTGAAAGTTGACCTTCTTCTGGCTGGGCTGGATACAAATAAGGGAGTAAAATTGTCATATATCAAAATATCTGAAGCAAAGGCAAGGGGGAGGGATACCATCCTTCAGTTTGGTAGTTTAGGTAAGAACAAAGAATGTTAAATACTCTGAGGTAATGCCAGAGGTTAATATTGAGAGGGACTGATATATGTTTAAAGATAGATATATTCATTTATTCATTTTTTCTACATTTATTAAAGAAACCAGAAAAAGAAGGAACCAAAGAAAAACAATTTATCTTCTCCATTACATCTCTCCAGAGCCCAGCTTTCATATAATGGTATCTACATTGAATGACTATACAAACAGGAGGAAAAATGGATCACTCTAGCTTGTAACGCCACGGGTTCTATCAACTGTTAAGGAAAGTCAAGGGCTCTGCAGAACAAGTCCGTCGGTGGGTCCTGCAACAGTGCTCCAGCTGTAGTTAGCCAAAGAGCTCTGCAAAGGTACGTGGTGATTAAGTGCACATTTTGTAAGTCTCCGGTGGCTGGGCTTTAAAGTGAAGCTGTCCTGGAGGAAGCCAGCAGTACAGCTGGCTGTACAAGGACCACCAGCCCCTGTATAAACTGGGCCCTACTGGGAATATTGCCAAGCAAATAACCAAGCTAACAAATGGTCTTGCAGGGGCTCACAGGATAACTGTACAGTAATACTGGTAATTAAAGACATGCTCAGTATGTGTGTTAACTGAATGCACATCTGCTCACTCTCAGCAATACACAGGTGTAAGTTGCTTCATACTTGGTCTTGTTTAGGCACACACTTACTTAATTAGTCACTTGTTTACTTTACATACCCAGTGAGTACAGCAGTTTGTCTTGTTTGGCTGTAGTCTCCTCTTGCATACGAAGCAGTAATTCTTCAGTTGCAAGCACTGCATTAATCACAGCATCAGGGGGGCCCTTAAATTTCAGTCTTGCTTTTCCACCTTGCACTTCTTCTAATACACATACAGTAGAACGCTGCACTCGAGATAGTTCTGCCAATTCGTTTTTACCAAAGCTAAAAATGTAGTTGTTTTCAATAACAGCACAGTGAGTTTCCTGGATTTGTACCACGTTTCGGATCCACAATTCTGCTGCTTCCAATGCTGTACGCGTGTTCCCTTTAAGTTCAATAGCTGGTTCGTTACTTGCAGTCTCCCCTACACTTTGACTGCCTGACTCTACACCTGGAAGAAAGATTTGGGTTTTTTTTTATACACAAGTGCACTGGAAGAGTGAAGAGCTTTCACAAATTCCTATATGTAAACCAAGATGTACAGTGCAAGAAATACACTACTCTTCTGGTATGCTCAAAAAAATAGAGATTAGATACCAGGAGGTAAGGTTTCCAAGGAAAAAAAAAAACAAAAATGCAAACAAAAAACCCACCCAACACACACTTGCACAGTTTATTTGCCTTCCACTAAATTATTTCCAACAAGTTAGGCAGTGACAATTACTTTTATGTTTGAAAATCTTATAAGGGACTGCCCAGTTCCATTCTTATTAATGTAAAAATGCAAACCACTCACAACATTTTTGCCTCCTCCTTTCCCCAAGACACACACACAAATACTAAGTTCTTTTTAAAGGAATGTGATTTCACATTCTCAAATCTGAAGCACTCATTTACTTGAAATGCCCCTTCTGTTCATTACTTACTCAAATGATCACTTCTGTTGTAATATTGCTTTTTTCCAAGTTTCTGTGAAGCTGAATACAATTTTCTCTGGAAAACCTGTAAAGAGAAAAGTTTAGAAGCAGTCTGCAATCTCTGTTGTCAAATATGCAATTTGCCTCTTCAGCTGTAAACTCCCTATCTAACAGACTTTTGCAGTTACACGCCCTCTGATCTTAGTCACAGAATGATAGAATGGTTAAATGATAGAATGGTTAAATGATAGAATGGACCTTAAAGATCATCTAGTTCCAACCCGTCCCCACCTAGTTCTTGCACCTGTTGAAAGAATGGAAGGTTAAAGTTAAATGGGAACAAAAGCAAACTCTGTACTTGTATAATAGATGCCTATCTAAAATAGCTGTGTATTAATCACATCAGCCAAATACTCAATAGGTGGAAAAGGGCACACTGCAGCTGAAATCATCCACTGTCTGTCTGCAACCCTTCTATCATGTTAGGTCATATAATGTGTTGATAGTATTTTGTCCTAGGAACTTCACACAAAAAGAAAAAAAAAAGGTTAAAGAAATTTCCTCAGGAAGAGTAAGTTTATTCCCTAATGAGTTAAGAGTAGACTCTTATAAATTTGCTGACTCATGAGAATTTCAGAGCTCCCTCCCTCTGTTATCAGAACACAGGGTAAACTTCTGGTTTAGTGAAGAGAAAATAAAGATTTGTAAAGATTAGTAACACCTGTTAATGAGACAAATAGTTTCATAAAGGGATCTGCAGCTCACAAATGTTCTAAGTAGTACAGAATTCAGATTATCTTAATTTCTAGTCATCTATGGGAATATTTTTAGTTTTGGATTTTCCTTACTGGTAGTTAACAACAAATTTGTTACCTCACAGGCATTGTTGTCATCTGGGCAAATGACAAACTGCACATCCAGCTTCACTGTAGGGTATGACCTGGCAAAATTGAAAACCTCTTCAATCATGATCTCTGCCACTATATCAACAGGCAGCAATATCGACCAAATCTCATTTGCTGGAAAAGAAACCGAGGGAGCATGGCACTTCCAAAGGTAAACCAGGCATCTTTTCACTGCATCTTTTAATTCCTGCAGGAAAAACAAGTGTTTCAGTCCTCACATCACTCAACATGCAAATCCATTAAAATCCAATCTAATTGATCATCACCTCACACAGCAACACCCTGTGGTAGTAGAGCGTCCATACAACGTGCAGTACAAACGAACAGGGCAGATTATACCCTTTTGTTACTATGAGTTCCTTGTATGACGAAGAACGTCTAAGATGAGTCTGAAATTCATGTTGAAGAGCTGACCCCGCTTTTTTCAGCAGTCTCGTTGAAACTGCAGAGTAAGGCAGGCCACTCACAGACACACAATTAACAACAGCTGCAGTCTGGAAGAAAAGAATGCAAAGTTTCAATGTATTTCAAATTTACTGTTTGTAACCTTTGCTATTACAGAAAGCACTCTTTCTAGGAACTAGCTAAAAAGTTAAATCAATCAATTTAAATGATGCACTGTTTAAAGTAAGGTGCATTTGTAGAAGTTATTTTCAGCTGTTTCAGTGTTTGCTGAATAACTCCAGTAATGGCACCTATGAGAACATAAATTCTAGGGAAAAAAAGCAAGGCAAAAAATAAGAGTAGACTTCTAGGGAATGCATGATAAAATGTGAACTCCCATGATGAATAAGAAGATAAACATTAACATAGGGATGTATTATTAATCATCCAATCTTTAGCTGCTTTCTATTACACTGTAACAGCATGTATACAAAAAAAAAACCAAAACAACTTTCTACTGTTTAACACTCATTTCAAAAAAAACACAAAACAAAACCAACTCCTTGCTGCTGTGATTTATTTACCATTTGTGAATTCTTATCAGGCTGACAAGGTAACTACTTAGTGGACCGATACAAATAGTATTCTGAACTCTTTGGCTCCAATCCTGCAAAGACTTGGAGGCAACTCCATGTTCAACATCTTATGGGACAGACTTACCTTCTGCTGTTCAATGAGTCTTTTTACGATGCTCACATGAATGCCTCCATATTTGAAGAAAGGTAAGGGCTGGCTTGGTGAAGCTGAAAGTGTTTCCTGAAGTGAACTGGTATCATCCAGAAACCTTTCACAGGCTGCCTTCATTTCCGCAACTGTGGGCTCATGAATGTTCACCAGGCGGATTTCCCTGAGACAGTTTGGTGGACTTGCCTCAAAAAATTCCTTTATAGCCATTACAATCACTTGAGCACACAAATCGAGTGGGAAGGAAAAAACACCCGAACTCACTGCTGGGATGGCCACAGACTTTATAGCATTCTCTGGGGCACTAACGTACTTCAGAACATTCACAATAGCTTCCTGAAGTAGGTGACAACATTTTTCCTTTTCATAACTGTTCCACCTTGGACCAACTGCATGAATAATTTTCTTACACGGAAGCTTCCCTCCACCTGTCACTGCTATTTCACCAGTTGCGAGTTTTCCACGCCTTTCAATAAGAAGATTGCTTTGCTCTTGTATTTCTGGCCCTCCAGCATTCACGAGGGCTAAAGCAAGGCCTCCTCCATGATCTAGATATTCATTGGCTGCATTGACCACAGCATCAACCTCGTGTCTTCCGAGATCATCCTTACAAACACAAATGTCAATTCCCTGCTTTAGTTTTTTCCTGTATACTTCAACAGTGCATTTTGTACTTTTGAAGGTCAATGTGCAAGCAAACTTTTTGTCAATGAGATTACTTAGACAATCTTGTCTTTTCTTAAGAACTTCATAGGCACCTTTATTGATGGGGAACATCAAGCTGTTCTCATCCATTACCATGCTTGGCCCTAGGATACAGAATAAAATAAAGTGAAGTCCAAGATACTACTGTCCAAACATAGCTTTTTATATACAAGTGTGATTTATAGCTCTTGATTTTATCCTACCGTCATTATTTACCAATATTTTTGGCAGTCTGATCTTCTCCCCTTTTCATAGGCTTAGAAAGCCCAACTAAGCAAAGAAATCAAGGCCTCGAGCATCATTCATTATTCTGTTCAAATTAACCTCCCCATCTAGTAGCTCCTTTCCTCAAACCTTCTCCTCTTTCCTTCCAATGCCTTTTGAACCACAGCAGTTTGAGTTTCAGGAAAATGAAAAGTTCAAGCACGCTCATCGGCTTAACATATTTGGATTCCGAGAAACAGTATTATGCTGTCCACTGTTTCCTGTAAACCTGTGAACACTTTCAGTTTCATATTCTCAATCAACAACCAGCTCCCTTCTGTAACCGAACACAGGCAGAGACAGGAGTGGCCACCTGCTGAGAGACCACACACCCTCCTCTGAAGCAGCCTGTCTTGAAGATTATCTTCTTGTGACCCAGCAGATGGTCAGACCGGTGAAATATGCCCCCAAACAGCCCGCTCCGAGTCCTCTCAGCAGAGGGATTACCAGCATAGAGCCTGTAGATCCCTTGGGCAAATACCTTTTCCTTAGAAGTGGCTGATCGCTGCTCTTTCCCTATTCTTCCTCCAAAGGCACTAAAAGATGACAACAACAATACCACTGAGCCTGTGGCAACTTCAGGGTTGGGGTTGCCTTGTGGTTTACCTGAGGATGCTTGGTTACGATACATCTCCTTCTGCTACTTGTTCTCTCTCTCTCTTTCCTTCTGTTTCTTCTCCCCACCATTAGGCTGACACAACCATTGTCGGGGATATATTCTTAAACAAATCAGTGATGTAATCTGAATTTAAAAAAAACAAACACCACACCACAAAACTTGGTTTAGAGCACCAGCCTCAAAGACTGATGCAGCAGCGCAACCGAATGGGCTGAGAAGAAAATGGCAAAAAGGAGGAAAAGGATGCAGACAGGTCATTTGCCACTAAAACTCCAGCTGAGAAAGCAAATGTGAAAAACCGTGCCATAATCGGGGCTTCAAAATGCTTGTAAAAGCAGAAAACCCCACTTCTCCCCCTCTGAGCTTGTTTTGCTGAGTGGGCTGAAGCCTGCCTCTGCCATCTCCAGGCCACTCTTAGCATTTTGTTACTGATTTCCAGCAAGGTCCAAGGGTGAGAACCCTTTGCAGAATCAGTGCCACAGAGATCTCACGCCGAGCTTTGTCTTTAATTCTGTGGCTTTTTTTTTTTTTTGGTCTGCACTTGAAGCCCACAAGCAAGTTCTTTCTTTGTATGGAACTTATGAACTCAGAAGGGCTTTTTAAACCACTTTTCTTACAAAAATAATGGTAAGGAGCGGGGCGGTTTTTATACGATCACTGTGGCTATACACCCCCCTCCTGGCAGATGTCAGCAGTACTACGCACAGTGGCTGTATCAGCGTTAAATCAGTTCGTAGGAGTTTGGTTAAACCTTCCTCTGGGGTACGCGACCTGCTTGTATGGAGTCTAATGTTTTGCGCTTACACGCACGGACTCACCAAAACACTTCAGAGCTCCTACTTTTAAAACAGAAACGCAAGCAAGCACTGCTGAAGTAATCAATAATAACGTTGATTTGTAACTGCGCGTAATTCCCGCATTTCAGCTTGCTTTTGGCTATTCCACGTTGGTATTTTGCAGCTTGCCGGCTGCAGCTGGCAATTTTCAAACTAAATACAGGAGCGCACTGTGCGGACGGCTGGACGAGAGGCTTACCTACACCGTGCTCTTGTGACGCCTTTGGACTGTAACTCTGTTGTAAGAAAAAACAAAAACCAAACGAAAAAAAAAACCAGAAAGAGAAAATACACGTTAGTGCCTGCTGGGCTACGTTCGTACAGCAGCAGTTCATCGCAAGCGAAACCAGCGGCACCACCTTTCCGAACACTCGCACGAGGGTCCCTACCGTGCAAACCGCTGCCCAGCGCCGAAATGGCCGGACCCTGCGGTGCATCCCCCCAGGCTGCTCGAGCTCCCGCGGGGGGCGAGAAGCCAGGCGGTTTTACCTCATGCCGAGCGCTCGGCCAGAGAACAGCGCCTTTCCCCTCCCCCCGCCCAGTGCCTAAGCCCCGTTGGCAGGGGGTGCGTGAAGCCCCTGGCAGCCCGTCCTGGCCCGTGGCACAGGCCGGCCGCAGCTCCGCGGGCCCGCGAGGGAGCTGCTGCCCGGCGCAGCGCTGCCCGGC
>VWZZ01003599.1:47736-77435 GCA_013399095.1 Psophia crepitans | reverse complement strand
GCCTTCCAGCCAGTTTTTTATCCAGTGAAGAGTACGTCTGTCCAAGCCGCAAGCAGCCAGCTTCTCTAGGAGAATGCTGTGGGAGGCTGCATCAAAGGCTTTACTGAAGCCCAGGTAGATGACATCCACAGCCTTTCCCGCATCCACCAGGCGGGTCACCAGGTCATAGAAGGAGATCAGGCTGGTCAAGCAGGACCTGCCTTTCATGAACCCATGCTGGGTCAGCCTGATCCCCTGGTTGTCTAGCACATGCTTGGTGACCATGCTCAAAATGAGCTCTTCCATAATCTTCCCTGGCACTGGGTCAGGCTGACAGGCCTATAGTTTCCTGGATCCTCCTTTGGGCCCTTCTTGTAGGTGGCAGTCCTTGACTACTTCACAACAACTAAAAACATCAGTGTGTTACCAACATTTTTCTCATCCTAAACCCAAAACACAGCACTATACCAGCTGCTAGGAAGAAAATTGGCTCTATCCCTGCCAAAACCGGGACAATTTGTAAGACAGAGGTGAATGCTCACCTCTGGAGAAAATGATATTTAAAGTAGCCTCAATTTATCTATAGTTTTTGTATGCTTTCCTTTACACTGAAATACTGTTGGCTTCTTGTTAATATGTGAAGGATGTACATAAAAAGAAGAAAGAAAACTATATTTTCTGCAAGAAAAATAGTTAAATATAGTTAAAGACAAAGATAAGCAGGATGGAAACCCTTTTCTTTATTTGCTATTTATTAGGTATTACTAATCTGGAGAACAGTTTCTTGCACTTGAGGGCAGGAGAACGGAATAGCACTTACCTCAAAAAGCAACTTTTTCTTTTTTTCCTTTGAGGGGAGTAAGCACATCTAGATAATAGAGTAGCTTTTATTTACACCCTAACTTTTGATCTAGTTTTGCTTTATTTCTGTTACTTCTGTTATAGAAAAAAATTACAAATGGCCAGATTTTTAAAGTAGAGTGGAGTTTGGCATATTGATGTGCTGTGGTGGGGAAGGAAGGTATAATCACACCTTGGTTTTCCTATGGAACTAGATGCCCAAGAAGTTTTGCAAAGGAGTCATCACTCGGTGAAGAAAATTGATCTATTGGTGAAGCCATGGCAAGTGGAGGATTCTCAATCCCTGCCTTCCACCTCAGTTGTGCTTGAAAATGTGCCGGAGACGGTAAAAGACTGCATGTTAATTCTGCTGGTGGAGAACATCAGTGGCTTGTCGGAGGATGACGGTGACTTCAGTGTGGAAATGATACCTGAAATACGTGCTGCTGTAGTTACTTTTACTGGAAATACTGGTAAGAAGGAGTCAGAGTTGCAGATCTTTTTTATTAGCTGCTTGTGTGTGTGAGGAAGACTGAGCCGGAAATGAATGTTTTCTGTCATAGGTTTAAGGGTTAATCTGATATTGTAACTTTAAATGAGGATTTACTGAAGTTGACATACCTTTTATCTGTAAGATACAGAGGCCAGTGTAAGTGAGAAGAAGCCTAGCTCTGATTTAGATAGTAAACAGAACAGGCAAGACTGAAAACACACCATAACTTTACACAAACAACAAAAGGATGTACTCGGTCTCAGAAGAGATGGATGATAAAGACTCTCCTTGTCAAAAGGTGGTACATGGGTAAGTCTGAACGGATTTGAGGGAAAGTTGAACAAGTATGTGGAATGGAGCTTTTTAAGGTTATTAAGTAGACTGCATCAGTCTCGGGAAATCTACCATATTAAAAAATAGTTGGAGGCTGGGAGAGGATTGGGAAAGCAGCATCTTCTTACAGCTGTTCTCTAGATACCTGCTGTGACCAGTGCTGGAGAGAGGATACTGGGCTGGGTGGAGCCTGGGATGCTGAGGCAAGTCCAGCCGTCCTCATGCAGAGTGGCAGCTGTCAGTTATGTGAAGCGTGGAATTAACACCGTAGGCTTTGCCTGATGCTGCAGTACCAACAAGTTGTTAAGCTACTGTGTGCCCACTGGTTTTTTAGTGTGTTCGATACCATACACTTCCTCTTCTGCCTTATTAGTGACTGATGACAGAGGATTCTTCCAGGTGATGGAGTGGTGTCTGCTCCTACTTCTCACCAGTGAGAGGTTGGGAAGACTTCCTGGCTGACTTATGGTTGATATTATCAACAAATTCCATCCCAGGACATGGGCAACAGTAGGTGGTATGATAAGACCAGATTCAGAAATGGTGTAAGCCAGTGCCATAGCTGATGTTGTAGAGATAACAGCACTGCATTACCAGGAGAACTGAATTAAACTGACAGTGGTCAACTGGTTCCAAGATTGTTTCAGTGCTGCTGCTCTTGAGTCTTTTTAGGGACAAGATGGTTTTATGTGTGCTTGAGTCTGGGTGAGGAGGTGAGACAGGAAAGAGAGAATTCTATTTTATGTGTGGACAAATTGTAAATATCCTTAGAAGGTAAAACGTAGTGAAAACAAGTTATATGCCACTTTGAATCAACTTCATGAAAGTAGTTATATGGCTGGTAACATGTAAAAATGAAGTTCCTCAGAAATCTTAAAGTTGTAAAGGCTTTGGTGTAACTAAATAGAGAAGTTTTTTAGTCTCGGAGAAAGTGTAGGGTTTCCTGCTTTAGAAGTCAGAAATTATTTGCCTCTCTTCTCATGGTCCAATCCCAGATTTTTGGTGTAACCTTTAGGAAATAAGTAGATCCTTTAAAAACTTAATTGTCTGTTTGCCTGACAGACATAAAAGTGACTTGAGTATCTTTTACTGCGATGATAACGGGAGGAAAAATAGCCAAAAATAGAATGTGTTTATCATAAAACTGAAAGAATCCAAATCTGAACTGTTGGTTTCCATCTGATCAGTTGTGTCTAAAGCCATAGTCCAAAAATGAATCTGATCTTACTTTCTTCTGGGGTTAAAGAGACCCAGTGCTACTCAGGAGGAAAACTAGTGACAAATTCTGACCACGGTAGTTGTAGTCAACAATTGTGATCAACTGTGTGGTGAATACTAGGTGACAGATACTGAATATGTGGAAAGAAGTGGCTTTGTGGGCACCTCCAACTTGATAGGTGCTTTGTAATTCAGTGCTTTGGTCAATGCACACAGCGATAGTCTGCTAAGGTCGTAGTAGACAAGTGACCAGCTAGTTTCATCTTGTGGGTTTCTTTTTTTTTCTTCTCCTCTTTTTAGCTGCAGGAGAATTTGCTAAAATGCTGAATCAAAACCACAGAGCAAAGCAACAAAATATTACTGCACGGTGCCTTGAGCTAACAAGAAGCATTAGGGCTGAAAATATACCACCTAACACTTCTAGTGACTATATAACTATCTACTTTGAGAATAAGAGGAATGGAGGTGCGCAAGTGGTGGATGTTCAACAGTTGCCTGATGAAGATGCAGCTATCATTACATTCAGTGACCATAAAGGTAAAGCAGAAATACAAAGCCCTTATTTCTTTGAGATCCTTTCACTTAAAGATCAAAATGTGGATTTTCTAGAGAAATGCCTACTTTGCCCTCAAAACAGCAGATCTGGTGCTTTCTCAGCAGGTCTCTGCTAACTGCAGTGCAGGCTTAAGTTTTGGACTGGCTGGGTATAAGGCGTAGAAGTTTTTTGGTTTTATGCACTGTTTATATCACCAGATCTTGATCCCTACAGAGTTTGAGTTCAATAGAGAAAGCAGAGCCCCACGTAGTGCTGGAGACTTCTCCCCACTGCCTTCACCACCAGCTGCCCTGTGGCAATGTAGCTGTCTGGCTCATCTGAAGACAATTTCTTGGACAGCTTTTTGGCCGGAGAGTAAGTGCCGTGCCTTGTCCAGCCAGTGACAGAAACATGAGCATCTGTGGAAGGTGGGGGACAAGGAGGAGGCTGGAGGCATTGCAGTGAAGGGCAAAGCTGAAAGGAAGTTGAAGAAAATAGATGCTTTTTGGGGGGATAACGGAGGAGCTGTGATTTGAGTAACAGCCCAGACAACTACTGAGTTGGACACTTCAAGTACAGCACATAACAGAAGCGGGGGCAGAGAGCACGCTGCACATACCCCCTCCGGGAGCGGACAGTGTTGGTTCTTAACTGTCTCTCTCTAACTTAGTTTTTGACATTTCAACTCTTGAATAATTTGAAAATATTTCTGTCTGGGAAGGGGGGAAAATTAACGTGAAACTGTTCTTGGATGTAAGAAAACAAAGTTTAAAAACATTATGTAGAAAACAAAGTTTAAAAAAAAACAACCCAGAAGATCTTTGGTTTTAAGTGCTACCGTTAATTGTTTGGGGGTTTGTTTCTTTGTTTTAGATGTAACCAGTATCTTGGCAAAGCAGCATTCGCTCAACAAAATGCCAGTCTCTGTCTATCCTTACTACACCTCGCTGGGAGCAGCTCTATATGGAAAGGAAGGGCCACAAGTAAAGAAGCCAGATCCAATTACATTGCCTCTGGATCCACATATCTGGCGTTACTTGCAGAGAAATAATAGGCTAATTGAGGCAATCAGTTGTGAAATGGCAAAGTGTAATTGTGTGCTAACATGGCCTGAACTGCACTGTGCAGACCCAGAAGTTACTTTGCATCCTTCAGCTGCTTTGTCTGAGCAGAAGAGATTACTTTCTCGAGTGATCAAGATGTGGAATGCAAATGTTGCCACAGCATTTTCACGTAGCATATCGAAGTACAAAGCAGTTGAATGTCAGGTAAATGCAGAGGTGTGGGAAGCCATTAGAAACACCTTTAAACCCAGTGAAGTTCTGGTAATACCATATATTTCCAAGGATTTACTTGTTCTAGTTGGTGAAAAAGAAGTTGTGAAAAATGTTGCACAAGAATTGAAGTTCCTGTTAGAAGAGGCTACCAGAGAAATCGAAAGAGAAAAGCAAAGAACTGAAGAAATATTGGTAGTGAGTCCAGGGGAATATGCAATTTTACAGAGTACTGGTTTTGAAGAAAAAATTCGTATGGAGTTCCCAGCCTTGCAGATAACTTATGATAACTTGCAGAAGATAATCAACCTGTGTGGAATGCCTGAGGAAGTTTACAAAGTAAAAGGGGATATATTAGATAATATACGCAAAATGGCAAAGAAAACACTTGATATCCACCCTCATATTTTCCATTTTTTAGAGCATATTGATAACGAAACGCTGTCACAGAGCCTCTTTATGTCAAAACAAATTAGTGCCTTTTATGAGCTTGGCGCAGGAGCTGTCATCTTGAAAGGGAATGGTCCTGAAGATCTCGTAAAAGCAGAAGAAGAAATAAAGAAGGAACTGAACTACAAAAGCATTCCTTTGGAGGATGCGTCAGTCCTCCAGAAGAAGGAATGGAGCATGCTTACCAAGAAAAACTGCTCTACTGAAGCCGTAACAGTCACTCAGACAGCAAGTCACGTCGTCATTGCTGGTTGTTCTCCAGCAGTAGCAAAAACCTCTGAGGAACTTTTTAACTTTATAGATGAAAACACACAAGAAGAAAAGATCATTGGAGGAAAGCCCATGGCAGTCATAATGTTTTTTGAGAAAGAGATGACCAATGTTTGGGGTGACTTACAGAATAAAGGTGTGAAAGTGGACTTTCGCACACTGAACAAATGTAGAGTTATATCCTTGAGTGGCTCAAGAAGAGAAGTGGTGAAAGGAGTCACCTTAGTCAAGCAAATTCTGTCCACCCTGCATTACAAGCGTGTGGTAATTAAAGAGCCAGGAGCCAGGTTGTATCTTAAAGAACGAGAACACTTTTATGCCGCCAGTGCGAAACAAGAGTTTCATTGTCTAGTTCGGCTGGAAGAGCCGTCAGAAGAACAGCTGGAAGAACAGCTGGAAGAACAGCAAGAACACAGTAATACAGGCAAGCCCTATAAGCAGGTGACCATAGGTGGAGTTGTAGTCGCGGTTTATAAAGCTGACTTGTGCACTCATCTCGTTGATGTTGTGGTAAATGCATCTAATGAAAACCTGAAACACATCGGGGGCCTCGCTGAGGCGCTGTTAAAAGCGGCTGGTCCAAAGCTGCAACAGGAGTGTGACGAGCTGGTGGGGAAGAACGGGACTTTGCATCCAGGGTGTGCGGTTATCACGGGAGCTGGGAAACTCCCCTGCAAGAACGTCATTCATGCTGTTGGGCCCAGGTGGAGCAAGCAGGAAGCAGAAAAGTGCGTGTTCTTGTTAAGAAAGACAGTGAAGAAGAGTCTGCAGCTAGCTGAAACGTACAATCATCGTTCTATAGCTCTGCCCGCTATAAGCGGAGGCATTTTTGGCTTCCCGCTGGAGCTGTGTACATATTCCATTGTAGCCTCCGTCAAGGAGACCTTGGAAGAATCCATGGGGGACAGCAGCTTGAAGGAGGTTCATCTTGTGGATGTTGCACAGACTAACATTCAGGCTTTCATCAAGGCGCTGACAGAAGTGTTTTCAGATTATTCGCCTTCCTGCAGGTCACTGCAGCAGACCAGTACAGCTTGTCAGCCTAGGATAAGCAAAATTACTCAAAATAGCCAGAACTTCCCGTTGGTAACAACTGAGGAAGGCCTTGACGTCATGCTGAAAAGAGGAAGCATTGAAGATGCCACAGTAAGTGTTTTAAATTATCTGCCTTTAAAATATCAAGTGGGCTTTTTCTGGTGGTTTTGTTTGTTTGTTTTTTTAAAAAAAAAAAAAAAGCAAAACCAAAAAACTGACCAACCTTAGATCACCGTCGCTAATTAGCAATGTAACATGTGTGGTATGTTACTGAAATTGGCTCTTGCTGCTGATAATAGGAATCACTGTTGGATGAGAGTCTCACATGATGGATGCGGGTGGCTGCGTAGCATTGCATTTTGTCATCTGCGAACACAGGCACACAGATCCCCGCGGTACACAGCGCATTACGGTTCAGTGGAAGCACCTGGGGTCAGCAAGAATGTTTCTGGGCTCCGAAGACCCCTGACCCTACCTTGCTGGGCAGGAACCACCTGCACGCAGCATTGACCTTCCCAGAAATCCTGACTGCAGGAGTGTGGTACTAGTGCAAAAGAAGGTGCTCAGTGTCAGTTAACACAAGTGCCCTGCTGTGTGAGCGTGGCTGGGCTGCGTCCAGATCTGCTGTGGGCCTGAGGCAGCACAGCCGTGCACCTCCAAGTCCTGGGCCTAGCACCGTGCTGGTTCTCCTGCATCAGCAGGGTATCGATCTGGGGAACTATTGTCCATTATGTCGCTGGTGAACAGCGGTACGCAACGTGCAGTTGCCGTTGCATTTCCTGTGGAGAACCAGCTTCACTAATTGATTTCCAGTTGCCTTCAGTATTGAGTTGCTGTTAACTGTCTGATAGCTGCTTTACTGAGATCACCGTTACTGGAAGCAACTCCTTTCAAAACCCTTTCCATAGTGGCCAGCAAATCCTTTCAGGAGTAGATGCTTCCCACAGCTTGTGCATGCAGCTCCTCTAGCTGGCCAGAGCAGAATATACACTCTAGAAGGGCTGAATATAGTGCTTGACATGATGTTCATAGCCCTTTGTATTTCACTCCCTTCTATGTTACTGCTTTGCTCATTTCTTTCTCCTTAGCTTTCCTCCAGTCTTGTTTGTTTTCAGCTTCTCCTTTTTCTCTAGACCAGTCCTGTGTGGAAGGTCATGCTTATCTCGGTGAACACGGATGTTTGGTCTGCAAGGCTCTCTTGGAGAGCAAACCTGCATGAAAGTTTTTCAAATGGAGGTAGAATGAGTAGACTAGGAATGCAGAATTTTAAGTTTCTCCTGTTGGCTTTAAATTAATTTCACTGTTAACTCAGCTTTTGTCTGGCTACGGGCAGGCTCATGGTGTCAGAATGGGGCATAACTTTTCTGGTTTATTACGAAACTTTGTTCACTGTCAGATTGTTGTCCCAAACATTTACTTTGTAAATCAGCAGACAGGCTGTATTTGATTAATTAGTGCAAGATTTAACTTGATACTTTAAAGACTTGATACTCAAAAGCTAGAGTTTTTGCTTGCGTGTTTTTCAGACAGACATCATTGTCATCAGTGTTGCCAAAGATCTCCAGCTTGATAGTGGGCCACTCTCGAAAGCCTTGCTGAGCAAGGCAGGGCAAGTTCTTCAGAAGGGCTTGAAAGATGAAGGCCAAAAAACACCACCCGAGGAAGGATCTGTGTTGAGAACAGAAGGTTACGGTCTAGGTTGCAGTGTTGTACTTCATGCTGTTGTACCTGCATGGTCCCAGAGACACCCTTCTCAAAAGGTTGGTTTGAGGGGTTTTATTTGCCTGAACTCTAATTTGACTGGGCTTTGTAGTGGATTTAATGCCACTTTGCCTTTGAAATGGGGGACAGTGTCTTAGGAGGTGGGAGAGTTTGGCCTGTTCTTTTTTTTTAACTGTGTGACTGATCCTTTGTTGACTAATACATTCCTTGTAATGTATGCAGTTATTGTATTTTAATACCAAGAGATAGATTAGAAGGAAAGCGCTACATTGCACATATTGGGAAAAAAATACTTTCAGTAATTGGAAAAAATAATTGATTTACAGGTCTTGGGTGACATCATCACAAAATGCCTGGAGATTGCTGAGGAACTATCTTTGAAATCAATTACTTTCCCAGCGATTGGGACAGGAAATTTAAAATTCCCAAGGCCTGTTGTTGCTAAATTACTGTTTGACAAGGTGTTTGAATTCAGCAGTAAAAAGAGAGTAAATTCTCTTGAGGAAGTTCACTTTCTGTTGCACCCCAAAGACACAGCTAATATTCAGGTGAGTTACCATGGTTTTTTCTCTCTCTTATATGCTGATTTGGGGCTGTCTCATGATACTTGGCTATTTGATGATCTCCAAAGAATCCACAGGGTGCTTGTTCTTATACCAAAGAAAAAGTTTGCTGGCAGTTTCTTTTCTCTGTACAGGAAGTTCTCTTCCTGGTTCTGCCCCTCACAGTCACTTGCCTATCATGTACAGCCCTACACCCTTCCTGTCCTTTTCGGTTCCCTGGCAATAATCCAGACAAAAGTATAATTAATCTTTATCTCACGAACTCACCTTAATTCTTCAGTATATAAGACTTGCCTGCAGATAAACTTGCTGCAGCTCCTGTATAGATGCCTTCACTCTTGGAAAAAGAGATGCATTCAATGAAGTGCTAATGGTGTTCTAGGAAGAGTAATTACGCTATTTATCAGTTCTATCTGTTGCTTACACTGAATAATCTTTCTTTCCAAGAACAGCAGTGTGCCAAGACTTGCCGTCATATTATGGCAGATGGTATGAAGTAATTTGCATTAAGATCTTTCTAATCTTCTTTAATTTACTTTTCAAACCTTTATTTCTACTATGTAATCTAAAGACTTCTACAGGGGTTGATTTCCCTCTTTTAGGAATTTTCAGATGAACTTGAGAACAGGTGTAGAAATAATGTCGATGCTGAAGTGCAGAAGACTTCTCCCAGTAGGGCTAGCCAAGGCACAGGTAAGCTTGTTTCACAGAATGTACTTGCCCAGTGGATTTTTTTTTTTATTCTTTTCAGTATTCCAGCATTCATTATGGATGTTTAGATACTTGGTGAGCGTGTCATTCCCAAAGTCCAAACAGCAGTCAGAGTGCCTGCTGTAAAGGCAGCATACGGTATTTTCAGGTTGAGTGTCTGTAATGTCTGAAACACCGCTGGAGATGCTAAGAAAAAAAATGCATCTGTGATTCGTTATCTGGATAGTTCCCCTCCAAATCAGGATAGCAGAAGGTGTCATGTGCACAACGGGCTTTGTCTTTTATTGCTGCAGCACTTGATTAAATTGTGAACAAGTAGGTTGTCTTCCTGTGTCCTAGGAAGGCAGGTGAGTTCCTTGTTATATGTCTTAAAGTGGCCTCTTAAATCTTCTACATGTTGAGATGAATAGCAAAACCAAACTGAATCTTTGGTGTTATCCAGAGTGTAGAGAATGAGTTATACATTGAAAACTTAATCAAGTTTTTACAAATAACGCATAGGTAAAAGGTTCCTGTCATGCAGTAGAGAACCTGCCTGAAAACTCTGTGAGACAGAGGAGCGAGGGAGTGAGACTTGGAAAGTTCGCTGCTCTCTTCCCTTGGAGTTCTGTGAAGGCTTATACAGTAAAATGTCACAAAGCAGCATCTGTATACCAAGTGTGCAGAAAAAAACTTGTTTTTTCTGCCATTTTGCTTGAATAGCAATAATGGGAATAGGTGAAAGTTGGTCAGAGACTCCTGTGAGAAGGAATGATTTCCAGTTAACATGGCAGGCAGTCGTCTTTACAGGCTGAATCTGGAGGTAAACAGTGGTCCCTGTAGGCATTGTACCCGTGAACATGTCCCTTATCTCTTACCTCATCGCTCCCTTCTGCTCAGTATGTATTTCCTTCCTGCAGCTTTCTCCCGTACCTCTTCAACCCCAGCACAGGGTGTACGAGAAATAACAATTGGCTCCATCGTCTTCCGGGTGGTGGAAGGCGATATTACCAAGGAAGAGGTAGATGTTATTGTAAACATAACAAACGAAGCCTTCAACCTCAAAACAGGTAATTTAGTTGGTATTATGTGTGAAAACAGTACGTGTGGTTGTAAGGGCTGGATGAGGAGCGTAGGAAGTATTTTTTTCAATGTTTCAAACCCTTTTGTTTCACAATGTGGTTTATGTTTTGCTCCTTAGGGTACACGGTTTCAATTAGGAAGTGTCTAAAACTTTCTTTTTCTTGTTAATCTGTGTTACAGGATGACATGTTTAAGGCTCTTGCAGAAGGGAAGCTCAGTCATTTTAATTTTTTCTGTGGGACATCTCTTGGACTACAGGAGAAGACAAATCTCAATGAGGTTTTGACCTCAGTGAAACTTGTTATATACTTTAGACATCACTTTGAATTGAAAAGCATAAGCCTAGAATTTAGACAATAGTGCTTTTCAATTGTAACTGTTGTCGTTATCAGGACTGAAATATTTTAGATACTATGTGGTGCATAGTTCTGCCTCAGAGGGGATTTTAATGCCATTAACAGTACTAACAGTGTCTTTATATGCCTCTTCTCGTTTAAGGTGTCTCTAGAGCAATTCTGAATGGTGCTGGAAAAACAGTTGAAGATGAATGTGCTCAGCTAGGTATGCCACTTCTGGTCTCCTCTCTGGAAGCGTTAATACGTGGTAGGGAATCTGTTGGAATACTTTCTCAGTGCCTACCATACATCCACCTATATTATGTACAGTGTTACATCAGCTAGTTTTTTATCAGTTAATGTGATATTTGTAAAATGTCTAATGAGGGAAGGAAAACAAAAATCTTCAAGAAGAGTGGGCTTCTAAGCACATAAAAAAACTGAATCTATTCATTATTGCATCTTCTTATTTCAAGAAAGCTTTTCATGATAAAAACAAATTCAGTCTACATCAAACAGAGTCAGGAGCAAGCGATGATGTTGGCAGAAGATAGAGAAGCCATGCCTCACTGGAAGCAACTGCCTACCTGTAACTCCTGTTGTCATTCCCGAGTGAGAAAATGTTTGCTGTTGGCTTAACTAGCAACCCATTGCCAACAACTTAACTAGCGACCCATTGCCAACAACTAGCAACCCATCCTCTGTGTGACCAACAGGGAAGATCAGTGAAATTGGGTTTCTGCCTTAGAAGAGGCATTTATTTGTAGACCAAATTCAGCTAGTGAACAGCAAGTATGATGAACGGGGAGTAAGGAAAGACAAGTATGTGGTTTAAAACCGCAGAAAATAAGGGAACTGGGAAAGATGCTGATGTGGAGGTGTCAGGGTTTAGAGGGTTAATTTTTTTAAAAATAGAAACAGATTTATTAAAAGAGTAAAAACCTTATTATCAATACCAATGCTAGTATAAAATACAGAAAGTTGTACTCAGCCAGTACAGGGATGGTGAGCTACACCCTCTCTGCAGCAAGTGCTGATGCCGCACACAGCGAGCAGCGCAGCTCTGGCGAAAACGTGACAGTCACTGATGTGGCAGAGTAGGTCTCCGGAGCAACGAGTCGGCCTCAGGAACAGGATGACAGGCGAGACCCTCCAGGGACGGCAGCCATCAAAGAGAGAGGGACGTCCCAGACAATCCTAATGTATGGGGAGTGTGACCTTTATGGTATGGAACGCTTCTGTTGGCCAGCTTGGGGCAGATGCCCGGACTTTTGCCCCTCATAGCTTTTGCACCTGGCTATCTCAAACTGCTCGAGACCTTGATCACTATGGAAACCTGCATTCCATAGCTGGCCATAAACTAAAGCAAAGTGTCTTATCAACTTTGTTCTCACACAATTAAGTGCTGCGGTCTGCTCTAAAATGCAGCTCTTCTGTGCAGAAAATTAGTTCTATGATTCTATCCCAGCAAAACCAGGACAGGAGGTCAGCTTGGAAGACCAACCAAAGGAAAACGATTATGTGGAGGAGGTAAGATGTAAACTTCCGCTGCGCAGACCAAGAGGGTAATTCAGGCTCGGCAGCCTGAGGGTAGATGACACACTTGTGTGTGTGTGAAGACAATGTAGCACTGGTCGTCACGAAGTTCTCCAAGTGTGCACAGCAAACTTGACAAATAAAGGTGGACACAAAATTTAGTTGCCAAACAAGGCAATTTTACAAACATAAAGTGAATCCTTGTGCCTTGAAAGTGAAAATAGAGAGGAAGGGTTGCACTGTTGTGGAAGGAGACTTGAAACTTACCCTATGACATATTTGCTGTCATTTCTTATCCCATACTGAGGATTAGTACCCATCTATATGGACAATTGTGGATTGATTACATTCTCCTGCTTATGTTTCAGCCTCACAACCTAACAAGAGGTTTATCACCACTGAAGCAGGAAGCCTGCCATGCAAAAAAATAATTCATTTTGTTGCTCAAGATGATATCAAGGGGATAGTCTCCCGAGTGCTTCAGGAGTGTGAATCACAGAAATACACCTCTGTCGCCTTCCCAGCAATTGGAACAGGTCTGTGTCTCCCTTTTGAAATGAAGTGCATGTGATTCTGCTGATCTTGGGGTTCAGACGATGAGGTTGATTTACCTTTTCTTTGAAAATATATTCAGAAATGTTAAAACTGTTACTGGAAGCCTAAGGCGACCTAGAAAGCTCTGTCCTTGCAGTCAGCAGACAAAGAGTATGAGTGCTCTAGAGCTGACACTGTGTTGCAAGCAGGGATTCAAAGGCATGTCTGTACTTCCTGGAGAAGCCTAAATATTTGTCACAGCAGCCTGTGTGGGCGTCTCGTCAGAGAATATCCAGGGAGCTACTTCTCCATTGTGGAAATTGGGAGATGGCGCAACTGTGGCTAGCAGCTTGGTTGATACGGATGGAATGTGACCTGTCAAAAAGGCCACATTGTCCCTCTTTCTTCTATTGCTGTTTTCAGTTAGTTCAGTGGAAATCCCTAAGAGTGAGAGAATCCAGAACTGAGGCCCATGCGTGCGGGGACCTCTTGCATCGAAAAAACTAGGCTTGCTTTTTGAGCAAAGAGTTGGCTACGGGGCCATTGAGCGTCAGGTCTGTGGCCTATTAGGCAACCAGGTGGTATCGTCTACATCATAACTTGATCTATCATCATGCCAACAAAAGTAAACTTCCTTTTTTACCTTGCCGGAAAGGTGGCCTTGAGCCTCCTTTTCCTGGTAAATAGAAACCTCTCCTAATTGCCAGCCTGAAGTTATTTCTGACCTGTTTCTGGTCCATGTGATTGTGGGTGTGTTCATAATTGTTCTTTTAAAGATGTTTTAACCATTTGTAACAGTTATTAATGCATTTTAGAGGCAAAATGTTTATAACTTGTTTCAGGTGAGGCCCGCCGTGATCCAGCTGTAGTAGCTGACGATATGCTAGATGCTGTAACTGACTTTGCAAGAAGTAACTCAGCTCCATCTGTGAAAACTATTAAAGTTATCATCTTTCAGCCACATCTGCTGGGTGTGTTCCTTACAAGCATGCAGAAAAGAGAAAATCCTCCTAAATCAGCAGTCAAATCATTGTTCTCCAAGTTATCATGTAAGTATATGTCACTTAGATGCAGCCCTTGGATCAATCTGTTTAGCACCAGCTGGCAATGGTTAACATTAACTACAACGTTTGTGTGTTTCCATGTAGCATTGTGGAACTCTGAGAAACATTCCTCCAAGGAAGCAAAAAAAGCAGTTTTGGAAAAGGAAATAGAGATGGCTGTTGTGCAGATTTGTGGTGAAAACAAAAAGAAAGTGGAAGAAGCTGAAAGCTGGTTAAGAAGTGCAATTTTGAAAGAACAGTTTCAAAGAGAAATCGTAGATGAGTCTATCTCTCATTTTGGTGAAGCGGAGAGCAAGGAACTGCATGACCTACAAAAGAAATTAAAAATTGCTCTTCGTTTGGATGGTACCTGTATTCGAATTTCAGGTGTTGAGAAAGACGTCTGGATGGCTTATGCAGTTGTTCAAAACATGATCCACAGCGTTCAAGCTGCTAAACAGGAAGAGATCAAGGCAGAACTGTTACAAAACTTAATTGAGTGGAAATATTTTGAAAAGGATTCCTATGTGCCCTTCAACAGTCTCACAAATATGCGCTTGGAAGATGCTTTCTTGCAAAATCAGAAAACTATTTCAGTCATCATTAATGAGAAAAAATACACAGTGAATCTAAAAGAGAAATGTGCTGTGGATGACCAAGGAGAATGTGTACTCATTACACGTATTGATAAATCTGAAGGTAAGAAAAAGCATCTTGACAGACTGACGTTCCCCCATTAAAACCAAGTTGCATCCAGCCTAGTAAGAGTAAAAAATGGTAAAAATATGCAAAGTATTGTTAGGAACTTTGTGCAGGTCCATTTCTGGAGAACATAGAAAGGAACTGAACCGGGACTACAAAAGACAGGAATCTGCAGTTGGTTTGGGTTTTGTGGTTTTTTGTTTTGGTTTGTTTTTTTTTAAATATAGATATTTTTTTGAACACTTTTGAAATGTTCAGAGGTTCTTAACAGGCTTACTAGCAAAAATTAGATGTTTGTAGCAGTTGTCATTCTAAATGTCGGCTTGTTTCTGTCCCTGAGATGTACCCTCTTCCATTTACTTCTGGTCCTTTGCAATATAAGGAGCTATCTTTTTCTTACTCATCCATACGGGACTTTTCCCAGTGTATTGTTTTTCTTTGTCCTGCTGTGACTCAGTTTTACAGGGGCACATTTTATATCTTAATAAGAGCAACTTTTTGTCCACTTCCCACTTGAAAGTGAAAGTGGACAGTCTTAAGTAACACTGCAGCTCCCAGTGCCTTAGTAATGCTTCTTGCACACGTTTTCAGATTTTTATTTTTTGTTCCCTTACCAAACAATGTCACTTACTAAGAGGGTTTCATACCTGTAATTGAGGGAACCTATAATGCCGGATGTCTGCAGTATATGCGTCAATCAGTGTTACTGTTTGACAACAGCTAGATACTAGGCCTTGCATGAAATGAGAGAAGGAAAGACTTCTGTGTTTCAGATGGAGAGTATATTCTTGAACTCTTTAATTTAAAACCTTTCTTGTTCAGATGCTTTGCTCCTAGTTGATGAGAATTAACTACTTGGTATTTCTGCTTTTGCTCCATGTCCTTGAAAACTTGATTTGCAGGGAAGGCTACTGGTAAAAGATGTTGCAAAGGATCCCTCTTCGGCTGTGAAGAACAGATTTGTCTAGGAACTGCCAATGTAGACACATCAATTGCCAGTGCAATGGCAAACTAGAAACGCCGGCGCCCTAATCTTTTGGTAAAAGACCCATGGAGTACTCTTGGCTGACAAAGACCAGTAGGCACTAGTGATAAGCTAGATGTATGGGCTTTTAGAAGGGTTTGTAGCAGGCCATATTTCATTTTAAGCAGAAGATCTGGGTAAATATGACTGTGTTTCTTCTGCAGATCAAGAGTCTACAGTGCTCCCTGCAACATGGGGCGATATGCAAAACCAGCGACTCAAAGTAGTGCAACTAAAACCAGAAACAAGAGAATATAAAGATGTGCAGGAAAGGTTTCTGAAGACCTGTCAGTCATTAAAAATTGAAAAGGTAAAAGCATGCCATCATTTCTGAGTGTAAATACTTTGATAACAAGTGATGAAGAATATTAATAATAATGGAAAAACAAATTCCACTGGGATTTCTGAATTGGACAAGTCTGTATGGTTGTCACTAATTTTAATCAGCATCAGTTTAATGTTGCCATTGAGGTATTTGGAGCAGGTCTTAAGCAGTCACTTCTACAGCACACGGTGAGACTCCTCTTTCTTGAAATTACTTTTACTATAGTAGAGCACAGTATTTGCTTGCTTACGCCAAAGCTTTGCAGGTGGGCATGTCATCTATGCCCCAGAAACCTGCAAAACTGTCTTACATTATTTCCCATGGAGTCTTTTTGTCAGGTTTTTGGTTGGTTTCTGCTGTCTGTTGTGCCAATGTTTGGAGTGATTTGGCTAACTTATTTCATAATCTGGTATACATACATTGGAGCTAGGATGAGAATCTTGGAAGCAGATTGAACTGTTGATACACTGATGTTTTTCATGGCAGCAACCTAGAGAAAGTTAATGTGTCTTACTTCCAAACTTTGCAGATTGAAAGGGTACAGAACCCGTTTTTTTGGAAGGCCTACCAAATAAAAAAGCGTGAAATGGATAACAAAAATGGTAACAGAAATAATGAGAGGCTTCTGTTTCATGGGACAAGTAAGGAGTCGTTAATCTTAATTAACAACCAGGGATTTAACCGGAGCTATGCTGGAATGCACGGTAATGTGAATTTCAAAACAACTCTTGTTTTTCTGGATAGGGCTAGAACTGGTTTGCCATGCCATCTATATAGTCCTGCCTTGTATGCAAAATTATTTGTTTTGTTAAATATCCCTATTGCAAATAAAAAGCAAAAATGTAAAGAGATTCCCAGGCTCTGAAGGTGGCAGATAAGTGGTTGCTGCTACTGCTGATGCTCACAAACATTTGTTTTTCTGACTACAGCTGCAAACTTCGGAAATGGAACGTACTTTGCTGTTAACGCCAACTATTCTGCCAGCGACACCTACTCTAGACCAGATATAAATGGGAAGAAGTACATGTACTTGGCTCGAGTCCTTGTTGGAGAATATTCTTTGGGGAAAAAAGGATCGATTACTCCAGCAGCAAAAAACGCGAATAACTCCATAGACCTGTTTGATAGCTCAACGGATAACGTGCAACAGCCATCCATCTTTGTCATATTTAATGACATCCAGGCTTACCCAGAATACCTTATCACTTTCACTAGATAAGCATTTTGGTCACAGTGAAGATTACATGTCTTTCAGTCTTTGTGTAGCTGAGAAACACATAACAAAATATACAATGCAGACAAATAGTTCTATAAAATTAATTTCTTAAAGCTTGGTTACATTTAAACAACCTCTGGCAATTTTCGACAGCACTGGAATAGACTGCTTGTTTGCACTTGGAGCAGCTGAGCGTATTTAACACTTGGGCTCAGTACGTACTGAAAACGGCCGTTAGGTTACGTGCGAAGCCTTTGCGTTGTGTTAGCCTTTCTGTGCAGCCTTCTGGCCATCCCAGATGCAGGAGGTGTGGGGAGTGCTGGCGGGGGGTTGATGGGATCTTCCAGGCACTGCCCACTCGACAGTTGCATTTCTGATGGCTTCCTATGCTCTGTCAATGACAGTCTGCGTCTTGGACTATCATACAGTGGTTTTCAATAAAAGAACTAATTGTAGTTAACGGCTTGTGTTGGTCTAAACCTCTGCGAACACTAGGGTTGGTTTTCAGCCAGAGCGCTTCAATGGAATTGACATCTCAAATAGGGAGTTGCTTGTTTTTAATGCAGTAACCCTCCCTGGCAGGCCAGTAAGAGGTTCTACAGAAGGTTATCAAAGTTGCCTGCATTACTTACGTATATAGCCCAAGAGAGACAGGAAAGTAAACTTTGCAAAGGTGTTTCTGTTTTCAAATACCAGCTGCAGTAACCTTCCCGTCATCTTAGGGAGAAATGAATCAAGCAAAGAAAAGCACAGAGGGGCTGGGGGGGAGGGGGGTTTGCTGTCGCTTAAATGCATTGGTTATCTCAAAGAGTGGTCATTAACAACCAAAGTTTAGAGCTCCGTCTTGGAGAGGGGAAGCAAAGTAACATCATCATCTTTGTAGCATGTTGGTGGAATAAAAAAATATGTCTGTCTCAGCCAGCCTCAGCTATTCTAAGATCTTCCAGTACAAAATGAGTGATGAAGCACCTCCACATTCTACAAACTGTTGACTCCTTCAAATGTGTCAGGTTTGACTACTTAATTGGTTAGATGGCCGAGAATAAATCTTGCACCACTTGCTTAGCAGAGGCTGCTGTTACTTTAAGGTTTTACTGTGGGTTGGTGTAACCGGGTGAGCAATAATCATTCCAGGGAAAACATTGCCCAGGGACTGTTGTCTAGGGAAAGTCACGTGAAATAACGGAACCTGCGAGTATGGTGGTAGAGCTGTAACCATCGGGCTGTTCAGTCACACCCCATCGCTCCCTCTGCAGCGATGCTGGAATCACTTACTTTGGGCTTTATTGCTCGTGGGTATGTCTGGTTTCTAACTGCCAAAAAATGCTGACGCTTGAATTCCTAGTGCTTGAAACCAAGATAGGGGGGTGGGGGGTGAAAGTCCTAAGGTTTGCTTTTGAAATAACTAGGCTTAATCGATCCCTGTAACAAATACATGCGTTCACTGGTCCACCAGCGTGATAGGGGCCAGAGGCAGTGGCTCGAGGTGCTCCTCTGCTGCTGGCGGGGCACTTGTGCCGGTCTGAGCTCTCTCCTGGGAACAGGAGAGTCGGCCGGCTGAGGGAGCTGGGGTTGTTCAGCCTGGAGAAGGCCCCAGGGAGACCTAATTGTGGCCTTCCAGTACCTAAATGGACCTACAGGAATTCTGGAGAGGGGCTGTTTAAAAGGACAGGGAGTGGTAGGACAAGTGGGATTGGGTTTAAACTAAAGGAGGGGAGATTTAGATTGGATATTAGGCAGAAATTCTTCCCTGTGAGGGTGGTGAGGCACTGGAACAGGTTGCCCAGAGAAGCTGTGGCTGCCCCATCCCTGGCAGTGTCCAAGGCCAGGTTGGATGGGGCTTTGGGCAACCTGGTCTAGTGGAGGGTGTCCCTGCCCATGGCAGGGGGTTGGAGTTAGGTGGTCTGTGAGGTCCCTCCCAACCCAAACCATTCTGTGATTCTGTGACAGGAACGCACCTATCCTCAGCTTTTCCACCACAAGCAGCTTCCACAGGTGTGGAACACCACCACGGTGTTGTTTCACCAGTGCTCGCACCGCCGGTGCCGAGGGCACCAAGCACGGAGCAGAACCTGTAGCAGTGGCTCTGGACAGGCGATGGGTAACACACGCTGCTTCTCCGCGCGAGTTGTACAACGTAAAGGCCGGGGGCGGCAGGAGGGGACCCTGGCCCTCCGGCACCCTGAGGCGCTTCCGCCTGCCCGCCCGGGGNCCGCGCCCCACCGGCTGCCGGGAAAGGCCCCGGGCCGCGCTGGGAAACGAAAGCGAAAGGCAGCGGGGGTGGGAGCTGGGCGGCAATGGCGGAGCAGTGCCCGGGCGGCTTCCCGCTGCTGGTGAGCGGCGACTGGGGCTCCGCCGAGCCGCCGCCCGCCCTGAAGAAGAAGTTGCTCTGCTACTTCCAGAGCCAGAAGCGCTCGGGCGGCGGCGAGTGCGAGCTGCGGGCCGGGACTGGGGCCGGGCACCTCCTCGTCTGTTTCGCCTGCCCGAAGGGTNGGGGGCGGCCCCGGGGAGCCGGTTGGTGTGGGGGTCCCTGTGGACTGCGCGGTGTGTGGTGAGCTGTAACCTTGCACAGGGCCGTGTACACACGGCCTTGCGGCGTGCCGTGTAGTGTGTGTAGGGTGTGACAGGCACATCTGTGGTGTTTAATGTCACGTATGCCCTGTAACGTGCAGTGCAGAACATGTAGTATGTATTTGCTCAGATATATAGGCTCAATTTTGGTGCTTAGCACTAGCCTCTGGAGTGCGTTTGGAGAAACGCCAGCTAGTGAACATATCCTACCAGGTGTATACACATCTGTGTTAATTTTGATGCTCAGTAGTATTCTCTACATTAACATAAATGTCTTTATTCCAAGTGTAATGTAACTTAATATCTATTATCACTACATAAGTAAAATATGACACGTGTGTGTGTATTTATGTAAGCGTTCAGCAAGGTGGAAGGCATTTAGCTGTGGTTGTGTTAAAATATATACACTTTTTTTCTCTCTTCCTCATCACGCTTCCCAGTTGCTGGCTGACCAGTGGGTAAGTTCAGCACGTACAGCCCCGAGCTGTTCTGGCACTGGCTGGAAGAAGGTGTGGGGCCGGTACTGGGACCCCCGTGCTGCAGCCCCGGCGCCGGGCAGCCCCCTGGACACCAGCCCGGAGATGAGCGGTGGAGCTGGGCTTTGTATCTCTGGTGGTTTTTGTGGAAATAACGTCCTCTGCTGTTCTTTCGTTTCTTTTGAGAAGGAAAGCCTCGTGCATGCTGTGTTAGCGTTATGAATTTAAAGCTCTTTCGTTTGTGGGACAGCATATGCGTCCTTAACGTAATGGTGGAAAAGTGTTATGTAATTTAAAGTTGTATTTCTGTTCAGATTGTCACTGAGGTTTTCTGGTTTTGTTTAGTGAAGCAACGAGTTCTTGAGAGGCAGGGTCATGAGCTGTATTTGGGAGAAAAAGGAAAACTGAAGCTGACTGTCACAGACCCTAAAACAGCGCTAGCTGCTGAAGAGGAGGCATTTAAAGAAAAATCAGTCGCTGTAAAGGTGAATAAAAATTTGAATCTGAACCAGAGCTTTGAAATAGTGGTGAGTGTATCAAATCAGTCACTGATATTTTGCTTTCATTTTATTTTAGTCTCTGAGTGCCCTGAGTAACCTTCGAACAAAAGGTAAAATATTAGCATTGCTCCGCGTGCTGATTCTTTGCGAAATGAAAAAGTCGGTGCTTTTCTCTACACAGGCTCCAGTTCCGTGCGGAGCTGTGCCAAAAGTTTCTGAGTTTGGCAGCCTGACTCAGGTGGTACAGGGAAAGGTATCTGGCCAGGGCCACTGTGGACTTGATCACCGAGGATGGAGTTCACCTTTCCAGGCTTGGACCGCACACCTGAGTTTAGCTTCTAAAATAGGGTTTTTAATCAGAGGAACATCCCCAGAGAGGAATTTATTTCCCTTATCCTGCATAACTGCTCTAAGCCAAGACCTGTGTAGAAACACCTAGACTGAAGGTCTCAAACCCAGGCCTGGTGGTTTTGTGCTCCCTACAGTTAGGATAGTCTGTGGAAGCAAGTGGTGCATCTCCCCACCACCTCGGTGACTTTGGGTAGCTCCTTTTTCAGCAATATGCTGCTGAGCTGTATGGTTCAGAAAGCAATCCAGAAAAGAGTACTGCCCACCCAAGTATACCTCCATCTGTGAAGAGTAAATCCTCAGCCCCAAGAGAGACCGGTTAATCAGGAAGTTCTTGGTCATTGCTGTTTTGGGTGCTTTTTCTCCTTTCAAAATCAGGTACTCAAAGCTGTCATCTACTATTTTTTAGTTAGACGAGAGAAGACCCTGAAAATCTCCCGATGCTGGTCTTAATCACTTTGTTGGGTCAGCCTAGCTTTTGGTTTTGGCTTTTTTGTACTTTTGTCATTGGACATAGTGGAGCAGATGATTTCAGTCGACAATCTAGAAATTAATAACTGGCATGTGTCAAGCTATTGCTTCTGCATTTTTTTCTTTTGTTTTCTTCTTGTTAGGCTTATGCTGGTAGGCCTTCCAAGGCAGCTGTCTTGTAAATGTTATGGGTTTGGTATCAGTTGTTGTTGTACCTTGGGAGAGCCAGCCTGTTTGTGCTGCCGCTTGCTCCAGCCTTCCCACTCTCTCTCTCTGACTCTNCCCCCCCGCCATCCTGTTAGGCACTACCCCAGGATTTAGCGGGTTTTTGGGTGTTCTTGAGCAAAAGCAAGGAGAGACCTTACCCTACACACACATCCCTGGTCAGATGTATAAGTGCTCCACGGAGCTGCTCTCCTTTCAGTCATCTGTGTCCTCTGCCACAGCCAGAGAAGGTGGCCCTGAGGTTTGCGGTGAGGGCGGTGAGCACGAGGGTTTCATTCGATGCCCGTCTCCCGGCCGTGGCGCAGGGCTGTGCTGGTTTACCAAACTGAGAGGGGCTTGTGCTCCTGCTTGAGGTTGTTGGAGAGTGGGGTAGAGAGCTGCCTCTGTTTGTGAGTACAGCCATCTTGGGCACCCTGGGGTGCCCTTTGGCCTGTGCCATTCCTCTGCCACCCTGCAGTGCTCTGTGACTGCTATTTTCCATGATTTGTTGAACAGTTATGTCACCACGTACCTGGGTGATGCTTTTAGTTTACTCAGGCATGCAGAGGAGCACATCATTCCTGTTTGGAAGTTCTCTCCCACCTCCACTCTCATCTGTCTGCAAAGCTGGAGACGTGCCTTCCTCCAGCAGCCGATCGGCTTGTGGGGTACTCAGTGGGCACCCCTGTTATATTTCCTATATGCAAAATTTTGCTGTATCCCTACCAGTCTTCTGACCGCTTGGGTCCTTCAGTGCTGCCATGCTGCACTGATGGCAGGGCATGGTGGTCATCGGGAGGCTTTGCATCAAATCACACAGAGCTATTGGTGGCTTATGGTGCCTGCAGGTGTCCCAAGTTATGTTTGGGCTTGTCATGCCTGCACCCGGGCTCAGAAACAGATGCAGGGGTTGCGGGGTCTCTCACAACCCTTTCCCATGCCTGAGCAGCTGTGGCCAGTTATCTTTCTTACTTTATTTTATTTATGTCTCCAACCTGGAGACATACCAGTGACCTTGGGTGTTGGACCTGTTTACTCGTGGCTATCGTTGTGCCAGCAGAGAAACTGCCTGCAGCCCTGTGGAATATTGCACCTGGTCTGTTTTGGATCCCAAAAAGACCTGGGGTACTCCGCATTATTTGATTGCTTAGATGATCTTTTTTCTTGGGAAAGGAAAGGAGAAAAAGGGTAAGCAAAACCTGTTTATGTACCAATATGTCATGTGGCTTATTTCTCTTTCTGCGAAAATGATGCAGAAACCTTGCAGAAAGCAGAGAGTTTTGTTCCAAACAGTGGACCCCAGGAGGAAGCTGGCTCTGCAGGGAACGTCGCAGAAAACTCCGCAGAGACCTCACCTTCGGTGGTGTTCGAAAGCATACAGGGATGCAATCCAAAATGCTTACGTATGCTGTTGGAGAACATCAGCGGTCTGACAGTAGATGATGACTTCACTGTGGAAGTGATACCTGAAATAAATGCTGCTGTAGTTACCTTTATAAAAAGTATCGGTAAGACAGGATTAACACCATCGTTCATTTCCATGTATACTTATAAATAATGGTTTTTGAGCTTGAGTCTTCTCCCCTTAGAGATTCAAACAGTTTAAAAGAGTCCCTGGGCTGTAGTCTCTCAAGAAAGATGTAAGCTCCCTGAAAATGCCTGTGATCCAGGTGTTAGACTGAAAAAAGAAAATTGTGCCATCTTCATTAACTGAAATTGGATGAGAATGTTTCATTGTCTCTACTTTATTTTGGGCTAGATGGAGAAGACTTAGAAGCTGACTGAGTGTGGCGATGAGTTCTGCATATTATTGAAGTATATATAAAGCCTCCATTTGAGAAGACAGTGAAGCAGTGAGAAGTGCTTAGTTTGTACAAGGGATGAATAAAAGGGGAACAGAGATGTAGTGCTAGTGAATGGCAGAGACTCACAGTGACATGGCTGCGTGCATTTCCCCTTTTTTATTAAACAGAGTTGTTTGGCACGAAGTACAGGGAGCAATAGCCTTGGCTCACTTCTGTGCCAGAAGCGAGAGCCAGGGCTGATAATGACCCAGGAAAACACGGTCAGTTCATACTGCTCTTCTCTTTACAGATACTGAAGAATTTGTCAAAAAATGTTCACGAAACAAGAGAGTTAAGAAATTCAAAATGACTGCCAGGCTTCTTGAATTGACCCAGAGCATCAAGGCTGAAAACATACCAGCCAGCGTTTCTACAGACTACATGACGGTTTACTTTGAAAGCGCGCGGAACGGAGGGGGAACTGTGTCAGACATCCAGCTCTTGCCTGAGGAGAACTCGGCCATCGTCACTTTCTGTAGTCACAAAGGTAACGCTGTCCTTCACCTGACCAAAGTCCTCCCAGGCAGAGGACCTGAAAGAAAATGACCACAGATCTGGGCGTTAGGAGAAGCCTGGCTTGCTGCTGCTAAAGCCAGCGAACACTGTCCTGTTCCTAGGAACTGCTCTGGATTTAGAAATAGTGCTGCATGCCTAGGCTTTCAGAATAGATCTCTTTCTTTTTTCTTTTTTTTTTTTTTTTTTCTTTTTTTCATGTTTCCAAAGGTTTGTTTTAATACCCGCTTTGTGTGTGGGTTGTTCCCGCTGATGTTTTTTTCTCAGTTACAGAAGGTTTTATCTGCAATACAACATGAATTGTACTTGCAGGGAGAGGAAGCAGGATTTGTTAAGGACTTCACAGTTAGCTTTCAGAAACTAATTAAGGTAAAATATATTTCTTATCAGGAAAGAATAGAGCTAAAGAACAGTCTTATTACTATTCCTTGTGTGAATCACTGTCTCTTTTTTTTTTTTACCAGCACAACCTCTGGTAAATATCTCTGTGTTAGGAGACTCCTGGCTTAGTAGATTCCTTTCATTAAATATATCTGCCAGGTGATTGTTTTTCTTCTGACTCTCAGAATGATTAAGAATATTTTGTTCATTAAGTTAGTATGTAATTTGAATCATTGTAACCATCCCTGCCAAAATTATAGTTCCTTTCCTTTGTCCTTTTCAAGTAAAATGGCAGAAAGAAAAAAGAAGTAAAAATGCACTGGCACAAAGTTTTATTTTGAGAGTAAGGAGCTGTCAGGGTTTTCAGCTGGGATAGGGTTAATTTTCACAAGAAGCTGGGAGGGACACTGCCAGGGCAGCTGGCCCAAATTGGCCACAGGGATATTCCATATCATATGATGCCGTGCTCGGTATACAAGGGGGGAGCTGGCTGGCAAGGAGGGGTTGCTGCTTGGGGACTGGCTGGGCAGGGAGCAAATTGCATTGCATATTGCTGGCTTTGTGTATTCTTTTATTAGTGGTAGTGGTGTTTTCCTTCTTTTCCTTTGCTGCCCTCGTAAGTGGTCCTTATCCTGAGCTACAGGTTTTACCTTTTTCTTCTGATTCTCCTCCCCATCCCATTGGGGTGGGAGAAGGATTGAGTGAGCAGCTACGTGGTGCTCAGCTGCTGGCTGCGGCTGAACCATGACACACTTTCACATGGGGAAAAAAAAAAAGTTATTTTATTCCATGTGATGGTTCTGGGAACAGTCTCACTTGCTTGGTTTGAAGTTAATGATACATATGCATTTGTGTGTGCACTAACTTTTAGATCTAAGCACTGTCTTGGAAAAGCAGCATTTCCTGGAACAGACACTGATCTCTGTGCATCCGTATTACCACTCCCTGGGAACAGCTCTCTATGGAGAAGAAAGACCAGCTATCACGATGCCAGACCCCATCACAGTGCCGCTAGATCCGTACGTCTGGCAGTTTTTACAAAGGCAGGCTGAACTGATCCGAGGCATAAACCAGGAAATGGCAGCTTGCCATTGTGAGCTAAAATGGCCCCAGATGGACTGTGTACACCCAGAAGTTACGTTGTGCCCGTCGTCATCCCTCTCCGAGCAGAAGCCACCGATGATTAAGTTGATCAAGACGTGGAAGCAAGATGCCTCTGCCGGGTTCTCGCATATCATGGCACGTTATGTTGCTATAAAATGTAAAGTAAATGCAGTGGGTTGGGAAGATGTGAAAAACAAATTGATGAAGGATGTTGCCTTGAGCATAACTAATATTTCTGAGGAGACGGTGGTGATTGCTGGCAACAGAGCAGCAGTGGACAGTGCAGAGAAAGAAGTGAGGGAATGCATGGAAGAAGCCACAAAGCAAAGTGAAAGGGAAAAACAAAGCATAGAAATTTCCGTGCCAGTGATCCCAGGGAAGTATGCTATTTTGCATAATGCTGGGCTAGAAGAGAATATTCACAAAGAATATCCCTGCTTAAAGATCTTGTATGAAGACACACAAAAAACCGTTCAGTTGTGTGGATTACCTGTGGAAGTATATAAAATCAAAGCTGACTTGCTGGAAAAGGTATTGAATATGCCATGTACATCAGTTACCATCGATCCCCATGTTTTCTCCTATCTACGGCGGGTAGATAGTAAAATGATGTCAGAGACGTTATTCATTAGGGAAAAAATTAATGCTTTTTATGAGCTTGAGGATGATACTGTGTTGCTGTTCGGAGATGCTCCCAAAGATCTTGTAGAAGCAGAAAAGCAAATAAGAACAAGCTTAAAATATGAGTGCATCAGCATGGAGAACACTGAGGTCATTAAAAAGGAGCAGTGGAGGAGTCTTCTTGCCTCTTTGTGTAAGAAGTACAATTCTTCCCAGGAAACTGTAGTCATTGCTGAGCCTGTCGGAAAAGAAAATAAAGTGATTGTTGCTGGTTTTTCTAAGGCCGTAACAGATGCTTCTCAAAAACTTAGTGATTTTATAGATAGAAACACACACGTGGAAAAAGTAATGCCGGCTAAGTCAGTGATAGTAGTGCAGTTTGTGGAGAAGCTGAAAACTGATGTTTGTCGTGAATTGAAGGGGAAAGGTATGGCAGTATGTTTTGACACCAAGACACCGTGTATTTCCCTGAGCGGACCAAGAGCAGAAGTGCCAAAAGCAGTCGCCAGACTTGAAGAAATTCTCTCATCTCTTTACGTGAAAAATGTGCCAATTGATAAACCAGGAGCCAAAGAGTTTTTCAATGAGAGGAAAGATTCATATGTGTTTGAGGCAAAGCAGAAATTTAACTGTTTGATTAGGCTGGAAGAACAACAACAGAAGGGTGAAAAAGTTGATGATAAAGAGAAAAGAAAGCTTTACTACAAGACAGTGCTGCCAGATGGAGTTGTAGTCGCGGTTTATAAAGCTGACTTGTGCACTCATCCCGTTGATGTCGTGGTAAATGCATCTAATGAAAACCTGAAACACATCGGGGGCCTCGCTGAGGCGCTGTTAAAAGCGGCTGGTCCAAAGCTGCAGCAGGAGTGTGACGAGCTGGTGGGGAAGAACGGGACTTTGCATCCAGGGTGTGCGGTTATCACGGGAGCTGGGAAACTCCCCTGCAAGAACATCATTCATGCTGTTGGGCCCAGGTGGAGCAAGCAGGAAGCAGAAAAGTGCGTGTACTTGTTAAGAAAGACGGTGAAGAAGAGTCTGCAGCTAGCTGAAACGTACAATCATCGTTCTATCGCTCTGCCCGCTATAAGCGGAGGCATTTTTGGCTTCCCGCTGCAGGCCTGTGCAAATTCCATTGTAGCTTCCATCAAGGAGACCTTGGAAGAATCCATGGGGGACAGCAGCTTGAAGGAAGTTCATCTTGTGGATGATGTTGAAGAAACAGTTCAGGTTCTGAGTGAGACAGTAAAAAAAGTGTTTACGGCTGAATCGTCCTCCTCAGTACTGCTGACACAGCACTTGGAAAACAGTAAGGTGGGAGAAAGCCAGAAGAAGGAGACAAAAGAGGATCTGCAGGTGGCTGCAGATGATCTGCAGGTGGTTATGACAAATGAAGGACTGCGCATCCGAGTGGAGGAGAAAAACATTCAGGAGGCCACGGTAGGTCTTTAACTTTCTGGTTCCTTTCTAACTTGATGCGATTATTTAAATTTAAATAGAAAAGGAATGCTAGTAGGTTATATTGTTTTACAAGGCAATTGCTGCATAAGGAAACAACGGCTGTGTTCAACCTAAACAAGGATGCAGGCTTGCAAAACTGATGGATTTCGTGTTGGGATCTGTCTTTCTGCAGCCATTTCTAGTGGGCAGCTTTGAATCTCGAGATGTTTTGTTCCCAGTTGGGTTTTATTCATTCCCCAGATCTAAGGTCAACATATAAAACAGTTTGCTTTTTTTCTAAAAGGGAAATATTAAAATACTTTCTGAAAGTATTGATATGATCCGTAGCTATCCAGGTGGAATAGCACAGGAAATCAGCACCTGTCTGGGCTGCTGTTGTGAGTCATGCCAACACGGAGGATGTAGCTTTTTTTTTTTTTTTTGCTTCCCTTCTCTTTGGATGGGTAAAAGACATAGACACAGTCTGTGAAGAAGTTACTGGGCTTTAGAAAAGTGACCCCTTAGAAGGTGTGCTTAGATTGTTTTGCCAAAGTCTGGACCTGATTGTACTTAGATTAGGCTTTTTTTCCCCATTTTCTTTTTCATTCTTTTTGCTAACAAAGTGCAATTACCATACAGACTCACACCTCAGATGTGATTTCTTTCTCTGCTGTTTTTTTTTATTTAGTGATGCAAAGTACATTTTGATAAATTTCTCTCTTTCAACTGCCCTTGATTTTTCTGCTTTGGGCGTTTAAATTGCCCTAAATTACTATTATTATTGTCCTGTTGTTTCAATATTAGTTGGTTCCATTGTCATTTTGGTGCCTGTAAAAGCTTGTTCCAATAAAAGAGCAACAGATGTAAAAAAGCTCAATATGACATGTATTTAAAACACTTTGCAATAAAAAGACCTCCAGCGAAACTGCAAAGCAAACACCAGGCTTTGGGGCTTTGCCTGTTTTACTTTGCGAAAGCACAACCATCTCTGTGCACCAAAATGAGGTGAAGGAAGTCCTGCTTTTCTGATGAGGTGTAAGCAATCCCACTTCAGTGAAATGGAGGAAAGGGACATTAAGCTTTATGTGTACCTTATGATACATATATGTTGCACCCTGTGATGGTGCTAGAAAAGAAGGAACAATGCTGCTGCAGTCCTTCACAAGAAATGTAGGAAGGTCTGGGGAGAAAGGATGGCGTGGACTGCAGAGATTGGGTTCATTTCACCTGCCCAGACATTGGTGCCTGCTCAGGACAAGGTGAGTCGCAGCCTTACCTCCATGGAGGGCTTGGCAGCTCTGCCTGGATGGATGGATGACCCGTTCACACACAGATACCTGTGCTGTTGGTACTCACGGTGGGTCTGATGCTGCCCACCGTAGGTTTCCTACAAGTCCAGGAATACTCAGTATGCAGAAGCTGCACAGAAAACCAGGTCGTGTCTCTGTTGGCGTCTCGTTAATCATGCTGTGCTTTGCTTTGGTAGTGCTGTTAGGTCTCGATGCGTGTTTTTACTTGGAGTCTGGCTATAAATTTTTTCATGGTAATTTTGTTGCAGACCGATGTTATTGTCAACAGTGTTGGCACAGACCTGAAGTTTGGCGTGGGGCCCCTTTGCAAAGCCTTACTGGAAAAGGCTGGGCCAGAGCTCCAAGAACAGTTTGAAGAAGAAGGACAGGGTGCTGGTAAAGGCAGCGTGGTCCGTACCAGTGGATGTGCTTTGGCCTGCAAGTTCGTGCTTCACGCCATACTGCCCGTGTGGGACGGAGGAAAAGGACAGACCCTGAAGGTATGTTTTAATTATTAAGAGAACAAAATTGATCTTTGAAAACAAATGTATTTGGGATCCTATCCTGAAGTTTCAGGATTTAAAATAGCTAACATAGATGACTCAACTCCATTTACTTCCATTTATGTGACCTTGAAGATGCCTTGATGCACTGAGAACTTTTTCTCTTCCTAGCATAGTGTCTATGGAACTAATAATAAATGATGCCTTTTTTTTTTTTTTTTTTTTTTTTTTTTTTCG